>CAMDTW010000284.1:17500-52500 GCA_945910005.1 Isoperla grammatica | reverse complement strand
GACTTTTTGAAGAAGTCCCCTGTCCCCGCTGTAAAAAACGGGGCCGGTAAGGCCGTTAAGGTGCCCCTCGTGCGAGGGCCCAATAAAGGTGTGCCTGCGCCCCTTGCTAGGGGACACAGCACACCTGAACTCAAACCGTCCACCGTGACTGTCCTCAGGCCTTCTCTGGCGGCAGTCACTACTGTCAACCAACGGGTTGATGTGCTGACTGGCTCGGCGCATCAATCTGTTACTGTTCTTCCCGTCTCTCCGCGCCTAAACAGGTCCTTATCTGACATCCAGGTAGCGACCAGCTCTGTTAAGGCTGCAGAAAACGTGGTCGCTGGTTCAGCCAGCGCGCTGACACCGTTGTGCCCTACGCCGATCCCTGCTTTTCCGGTGGTTTCGTCGATCGTTGTCCCTGGGGTCCAGACTCCGCCAGTTACTAAGCCGACCATGGCCCAGGCTTTGCTGTCGGGCGCAGGTCAACGACCCCAGAGTCGCGTTGACCAATCGACCCTCCGCTGGTCAGGCATGTCCACAGAAGGACCAAGCTATCTTGTTTCCTTCTATAGAAAACGTTACCATCTCACAGTACATGCGGTCCCTCGCTGATGTCATCGGGGGCAAAAACATTACTTTTGCTTCCAGGATATCACAGGGCCGTGTGTGCTTCTATCTAAAGAGCAAGGCCTTGGTGGACACTTTCATGATTGACCACGGAGGGCTGTCAATAAAGGACCAGTTCCTGCCTGCCCGCAGGCTGGTCACTCCCGCCGAGCGGCTGGTGCTCTCCAACGTCTCTCCCCATATTCCACTCCAAGCGGTCGAGGCCGAGTTGGCAAAACTTGTTCGGCTCGTGTCCCCGATGGCCTACATCAACGTGGGTGTGAAACAAGCCGACGTTGGCCACGTCTTCAGCTTCCGTCGGCAGATATTTGTTGTCAAAGCTGAGAACATCAATCTACCAGATTCCATCCTGGTCGATTTCGACGGAGAGCGGAATCGTGTTTTTCTCAGCTTTGACGACATCAAGTGTTTCAAGTGCAAGCAGACCGGTCACATTGCCCGTGCTTGCACTGTCTCCACTGTTAAACCAGTCTCTGTCGATGTGGCTTCCACAATTGTTGCGTCCACCTGTGAGAAAAGGAAGACTCCCGCGACGGTAGAGAGCGCCGAGGCCACCGCCTCGACGGCGACTGAGAAATCTTCAGCCGTGACGCCAGTGGAAATCCACGAAGCGGCTGGTCCCCTGCGTCAAGTCTCAATGGACTGCAGCGAGCCAAGCCTTCTCCAAGTCAACGAGGGTGATGCCATTTTCACTCTTGTTGGGAAATCTACAAAGTCCCGTAGCAAGTCCCCTGCTAAGAAGCGACCCAGGCAGGATGATAGGACACCACCCGGTGAGGTGACCATGCCCCTGGCTGCGGTAGAGCTTCTTAACAGTAAGGAGCCTACCAACACGCTTTCCACCAGCGCTTTCCTGCAATTCTTTGCAGACGTCAAGGGGACCGATCAACCCTTAAAGATTGCCCATCGTTTCACGCGCGACATTCGAGGACTTGTCGAGATGCTAGAGCTAATAAGGCCGGCAGTCCGAGATGTGCGAGCGATAAAAACGAGAGTGTGGCGTCTCACAGGCACATTACTCAAGGCACATGCCTACTACGAGGCGACCGGTGACGACAGTCAATCTCTCTCCAGGTCGAACTCGGTAGAGAGCCTTGAGTCGAATGGTCTGGAGTGATACACAACATCATGGGAGAGGCAACAATAATCACCCTAAATACTAAGAGCGTCCGCAGCGACTCGAAGTGGAGTCAGCTGTCTACTTTCCTCGATCGCCACTTTCCTGACGTCATCCTCTTACAGGAGACAAACACGCCTTCTGCACCTCTGCCCCTTCTCATTTCTAAATACACATTTTATTTCAACTCCCCAGTTCAAGTGTGTACTGGCACCATGATCGGACTTCGAAAGTCGTCCCCCATTGTGTTCCGTGCACACAATATTCTCTGTCCCGGTTATCTTCAAGAACTACTCTTGGAGATTCCCGCCACAAAACGGTCTCCTACACGTAATCTGCGTGTACTTACCTCACGACCAACACGTGGCCCTCGATGTGTTAGGGCTACTCGAGCGACACATTCGAGACGTGCGTGGTGCTGCTGGAGCCGACGCCCAGGTTGTTGTCGGGGGAGATTTCAACTGCACGTTGAATCCCAACATCGACAGATCTAGTGGCAACGAGCGGTATCCACGGCTTGTTAACCAGCTCCGCAACACGGTCACTGCAGCAGATCTCTCTGATTTGGGGCGAGAGTTTTATCCCATCGACCCAGGCTTCACCTTCGTCGGCAACGCCCCTTTTCACAGCGCATCACGCATTGATCGTTTTTATGCTACTCCCGACGTGACGACCACGGTGACCGGAGTGCGGGTTCTGCCCTCGTTTTCCGATCACCTGGCCTTAGTCACAACCTTGTCTCTACGCACACCAAAGTTTGCCTCTCCCTATTGGCGTTTTGACAACTCCCTCCTCGACGACCCTTGCTTCGGGGATTGCGTTCGAGAGCTCTTAACCTCCTTCGAGGCACGACGCCACATGTACGCTTCCCTCCACCACTGGTGGGATGCCCTCAAACAGGAGATTAGTACCACGACAATCAGGTTCGTTCGACTACGCCGACAGCTCAACGACG
Source organism: Isoperla grammatica (assembly GCA_945910005.1). NCBI lineage: Eukaryota > Metazoa > Arthropoda > Insecta > Plecoptera > Perlodidae > Isoperla > Isoperla grammatica. The sequence continues at coordinate 49,819 of CAMDTW010000284.1, read as the reverse complement.
AAACGTTCATTCGTCTGGAGCGGCGAGTCGACCAAATCGTGTCTAGCCCCTTGCTTGGGGGACACACCACGGCCGATTTAGCCCGTGCTAACGAGCAAGTTCGCGAGGCCTACACACGACGAAGCGAGAGACTGTTGGCACACTCGCGCTACGAACAACTGCTTGCCATAGACAGTCCTGCAGCTCCGAATTTGGCGCGGGACATGGCACCAACTTTCCAGCCTCTTAAACAGCTGCGGTTCGAGGGACGTATCGTCTCCGACGGCTCATCTCTCTGCACGGCAGCAAAGCAACACTTTCAGGATGTCTATAGTGCCATGCCCGTGGCCATCGATGGGGACTCGCCTTTGTACGAGTTGCTGCCAACTCTCTCTCGTTTCCAACGCGAAAGTCTGGCTCGGCCCTTCACTCACCAAGAACTCTCAGAGGCGCTGGGCTCCCTGAACAAGGGTAAGGCCCCAGGCATAGACGGTCTCACTCCCGAGTTCTACTCGTTCTTCTGGAATGAGCTGTCTGACCCTTTCAAGTCCGTGCTCGAGTGCTCTCTAGTGGATGGTTTTCTCCCCAAGTCCGCTCAAAAATCCATTCTGACCCTTTTGCCTAAATCGGGAGACAGGATGGAAATCAAGAACTGGCGTCCCATCTCCCTCCTCACCGTGGATTATCAAATCCTAGCCCGCGCTCTGGCGACGCGTCTTAGCGAGGTTGTCAGCTGCCTGGTCCATCCTGACCAGGGATATTGCATTCCCGGGAGAACTATCTTTGATAGTGTCCACCTTCACCGAGACGTCCTAGAGTATGCCAACAGTGAAGGAGTGCCCCTGGCAGTGCTGTCCCTCGATCAGCAGGGTGCGTTCGACAGGGTCAACCACGACTATCTCTTCCACCTTCTTCGCACTTACGGGTTCGGAGAGTCTTTCGTGAGTACCCTGCGAACGCTCTACGCCGGGGCCACGTGTCATGTACGGGTGGGGTGTTGCCTCACGGCACCCGGCTCCGTCAAGTTGGCCCCCCCACTATAAAGTTTAGGGTCAATTGTTATCTCAATCGTTTGTGCATCGTAAGTGCACGTTTGTGCACGAACTTATTTCGTTTGTGCACATTTATTTCTTAAGATATAACGTTTTTTTTGTGGGGGGGCCAACTTGACGACCAGCCCCCCCACATGTCAAATGTTAACATTTTATGATGTGGGTCGTTTGTGCATCGTTAGTGCAGGTTTGTGCACTAAAAATTTTCGTTTGTGCACGTTTAGTTCTCGAGATATAACGGTTTTTTTTGTGGGGGGGCCAACTTGACGCAGCCCCCCCACATGTCAAATGTTAACATTTTATGATGTGGGTCGTTTGTGCATCGTAAGTGCAGGTTTGTGCACTAAAAATTTTCGTTTGTGCACGTTTAGTTCTCGAGATATAACGGTTTTTTTTGTGGGGGGGCCAACTTGACGCAGCCCCCCCACATGTCAAATGTTAACATTTTATGATGTGGGTCGTTTGTGCATCGTAAGTGCAGGTTTGTGCACTAAAAATTTTCGTTTGTGCACGTTTAGTTCTCGAGATATAACGGTTTTTTTGTGGGGGGGCCAACTTGACGCAGCCCCCCCACATGTCAAATGTTAACATTTTATGATGTGGGTCGTTTGTGCATCGTAAGTGCAGGTTTGTGCACTAAAAATTTTCGTTTGTGCACGTTTAGTTCTCGAGATATAACGTTTTTTTTTGTGGGGGGGCCAACTTGACGCAGCCCCCCCACATGTCAAATGTTAACATTTTATGATGTGGGTCGTTTGTGCATCGTTAGCGCAGGTTTGTGCACTACAAATTTTCGTTTGTGCACGTTTAGTTCTCGAGATATAACGTTTTTTTTGTGGGGGGGCCAACTTGACGCAGCCCCCCCACATGTCAAATGTTAACATTTTATGATGTGGGTCGTTTGTGCATCGTTAGTGCAGGTTTGTGCACTAAAAATTTTCGTTTGTGCACGTTTAGTTCTCGAGATATAACGTTTTTTTTGTGGGGGGGCCAACTTGACGCAGCCCCCCCACATGTCAAATGTTAACATTTTATGATGTAAGTCGTTTGTGCATCGTTAATGCAGGTTTGTGCACTAAAAATTTTTGTTTGTGCACGTTTAGTTCTCGAGATATAACGGTTTTTTTGTGGGGGGGCCAACTTGACGCAGCCCCCCCACATGTCAAATGTTAACATTTTATGATGTGGGTCGTTTGTGCATCGTTAGTGCAGGTTTGTGCACTAAAAATTTTCGTTTGTGCACGTTTAGTTCTCGAGATATAACGGTTTTTTTGTGGGGGGGCCAACTTGACGCAGCCCCCCCACATGTCAAATGTTAACATTTTATGATGTGGGTCGTTTGTGCATCGTTAGTGCAGGTTTGTGCACTAACAATTTTCGTTTGTGCACGTTTAGTTCTCGAGATATAACGGTTTTTCCGTGGGGGGGCCAACTTGACGCAGCCCCCCCATATGTCAAATGTTAACGTTTTCTTATGTGGATCGTTTGTGCATTGTAAGTGCAGGTTTGTGCACAAAAAATGTTCGTTTGTGCACGTTTAGTTCTCGAGATATAACGGTTTTACCGTGGGGGGGCCAACTTAACGCAGCCCCCCCATATGTCAAATGTTAACATTTTCTAGTTTGGATCGTTTATGCATTGTTAGTGCAGGTTTGTGCACTAACAATTTTCGTTTGTGCACGTTTAGTTCTCGAGATATAACGGGTTTTCCGTGGGGGGGCCAACTTGACGCCGCCCCCCCATATTAGTCCTTCATTTAACGTGAAAAATAGTCTCAATCATATGGGCAAAGGGAATCATATATGGTTGGATTCACAGAACTTCAGGGAATAACGCCTTGTATGATACTTTTGAAATCACCGACTCAACAAGGCGTCACGACGCTTTGAACTTGACCGACGCCTCTTTTTTTTGGTAGCGCATGACAATATTAAAATAACTATAACTTAAGAAGATACGAACATACCATGTTTGTTGTAGTTGTATTCTATTCACAATACCACATTTAGTAACAACATTATGCATTATTATGTTTTTGTTAGTAAAACTGTCTCAAAGGCAAATAGACCTTGTTTCTTAATTTATTTTAGAAACACCTGATTTTCGATTGCTCTGAAATCTACAATTTCAATCATACATTTGTTATATTCAGCGGTAATATGAAACATCTTATTGCGAATAATTTGGTTGTTTTGGATTGTGTACAAAAAAATGTGTTGGTATTATACATAATTTCTTGTTTTGTGGCGTGCCGTGCAATATATGTATCTCACGCTTACGCCCGCCCCGCTTACACCGACATTAAAGCTACATTTCGTCTCATTTTTGAACACTTGAGTTAATGATTTAGGATGATTGTATTTGTATGTTGATAGTCGGTTTTGGTAAAAAAAATAAAAAAAACAATAATAATAATAATAATTATTATTAAAATAATAATAATAATAATAATAATAATAATAATAATAATAATAATAATAATAATAATAATAATAATAATAATAATAATAATAATAATAATAATAATAATAATAAGTATAATAAAAATAATAAGAACAAAACAATCAGCATTGCGCAATGTGAAATACAAGCTTTGTTATCACACCTACTATATTTATTCTAGCCTTGGAATTTAATTTAACGTGAAAAATAATCTTAATCATATGGGCAAGGTGTATTGTATATGGTTGGATTCACAGAACTTTAGAGAATAACGCCTTTTATGATACTTTTAAAATCACCGACTCAACGAGGCGTCACGACGCTTTGAACATGAACGACGCCTCTTTTTTTCGCCAGCGCATGCGAACATTAAAATCACTAAACTCAAGACGATAGAAACCAATCATGTTTATTCTTGGTGTATTCTATTGTCAAGACCTAATTTAGTATCAAAATTATTTGTGGTTTGTTCAACAAAACAGTCTGTTTCTAATGTAAATAGACCTTGTTTTATAATTTATTTTAGAATCGCCTTACTTTACAATTTAAATCATATACGAATATGAATCAAACAATTATAAGTCATTTGGCTATCTTTGATTGTGTACAAACAATTTTGTTTGTATTTTTAGTATTGCGTTCAGTTTTTCTGTAGGGGCAGGCTCGCAGGTCATCCAATCAATCAAAATCGAGTGTGCATTATTCTTCCATCAACGAATATCTGCTGGAGGAATATTTAGATTGCATTCCAGTAGAACCTACTCCCCCAGATACCTATATGATTGTTGCTCTAAGTAAGTGTTTCAGAACGGTGCTGGCATGGTGGTAGGTTTTGAGATTCAAATTAAATCCCTTCCTCGAACAGAAGAGGGAATAGCGAAGGCTGTTGACTTCTGATATGTTCTTGCCACCATATAATTCGCATACAAACATCTTTGATGCACGTTGGACATCGAGAGACAAGTCAAAATCGTGTCCTAAATTGGATAGAGGCAATAGAGATGTAGTTGAGCGGTACATTCTCAATTCAGAAGTGTGGGAGACGTTTCTCCACCTATTTAGATAGTTCACTGATTGTAGAAAATTCCAAAGGCATTGTGCACCACGATATCGTTGGCTAGAATAAAGTTAGGGGCCTGCACTATGGAATCTGTTATGGTCCCAGTGGAAGTAATGGGGACAAACTGGAATATTCCATTAAAAAAATCACCACTTGTTAGTATAACAAAACAAAAGGTTTGATTGTTACTCATCCATTACAAACTATTTGCCACAAGCACAAGAAAAGGGAGGCAGAAAACAAGGAATTTAAATGCAGGTATCTGTCATTCGAAACAGAACAACCATAAGGAATCCTTGCAATACAAGGAATGAAACTAAAGACCTTTAATGGCACAAACAAGAAATAATTGTTCTTAAAACCAAGGAGAAAATGTTGATCCGTCGAGCGGATAGAGTGCTATTATCAGATATCACATTAGTTGCTACAAATAGGCAACTAAACATGAGGTAGAATCACTTTCATGGGCTCTCACTTCATTAGATGCAGCTCCACGTAAAAAATCAAAATAAAGCCTTATGAAAGTTTTGCTGCTGTGGACGTACTGGACACCAGTAATATTATCTTTTCCCCAGCATAGGTTGGGTCTACCTAATTTGTGGTAAGTATAATATTTGTTTCGTAGGAAACCTGCGTAGGGACAATCCATGTCCATATCAGGTGAATATAGCTAGGTATTGCGGTATTTGGAAAAGTTGGGATGGAATTTCCGAGGACTGTTACTATGACTCAATCCTAGCACTCATCTTGTGACTGAGGGAAACCTCGGGAAAACCTTCAGTCAGGATTGCCGGGAGCCAGTATCGAACCAGCGACCTGTTGAATTAGGGTATCCGTCTTACTGTTGAGCCACCTCTATCGGTATCTAATCGATGGTTTGAGTTTAGTGCAAAAGGTAACAAATTCTATTACAACATTCAACGGTGTTTCAATATATTTGTTTTGAAGATTATTGCAAAATTCTGGAGGCGCTACGCGAATAGACATGGAATGTGACTGAACCTTGCATGTATTTTAACAAATTGCATTCATTTAACTGACACAATAGTGAAAAATAGTCTCAATCATATGGGCAAAGGGTATCATATATGGTTGGATTCACAGAACTTCAGGGAATAACGCCTTGTATGATACTTTTGAAATCACCAAATCAACGAGGCGTCACGACGCTTTGAACTTGTCCGACGCCTCTTTTTTTCGCCAGCGCATGCGAACATTAAAATCACTATAACTCAAGACGATACAAACCAATCGTGTTTTTTCTTAGTGTATTCTATTTACAAGATCTTATTTAGTAACAATAATGAAACTCATTTGTGGTTTGTTCGAGAAAACAGTCTGTTTCAAATGTAAATGGGAGACCTTGTTTTATAATTTATTTTAGAATCGCCTTACTTTCGATTGCTCTGAAATCTACAATTTAGATTATACATATACGTAATATTCAACAGTAATATGAATAAAACAATTATAAAACATATGGCTATCTTGAATTGTGTATACAAAGTTTTGTTTGTATTTTAGATCATGTTTTGTATTGTGACGTGCCGCGCATTGTGGGTATCCCGCGCCTACGGCCGCACCGCGTACACAAACATTAGAGCTACGTTTCGTCTCGTTTTTGAACACTGAGTCACTGAGTATTTTATGCCATTATAGGACCTTTATGTTTGTATATTTGTAAATTATTGGTTAAGTTTGTATGTTGATAGTCTGTTTTTGTAAAAAAAAAAAAAAAAAAAAAAAAGATATATTTATGAAACATTTCACGTGTGCTGTAATCAATCAACAATCAATCAATCAATCAATCAATCAATCAATCAATCAATCAATCAATCAATCAATCACAAATCAACAACAATTATCTTTATTTAGCTTACGCTTTTAGTCTACAGTATTAGTATAGGCCTACAGATTGCATATTCGTTTAGCAAATACGTATCACAATAAATATACAAAATATAGATAATAAATAAATATAATAAATAATAAATGTGTTGTGAAATACGAGCATCATCATCAATAACATACATTGCCTTTATTGAACATTATTTAAGAAAAATAACTTTCATGGAAATTATTACTTATTACTTCATTTTTACTTATTAAACAGGTCATTTAGAATGTATTTGAAAGAAGTAGCGTATACCATTCTATCTCAATCTGCGAACATGATTTACTTATATACTACTAGCGAGTACCCGGCATGCGTTGCAATGCCACTGAAAAAAAGAAAGTGTGTTTTAATTGTGTTTATTGAAGTGCTTTTTGATACAAAATATTTTTTGTTTTTCTGTCTGGTGCGTATACGAATAAATCAGAAGGTTTTCCAACGCGTGAGCAGGCCACATACAGCTGTCCATGTGAGAAGCATGGATGTTCCAAATTTAGTCCACACACTTGTAGCGATTGTCCCTGTGCTTTGTTTATGGTCATTGCAGCATTGTGAACTCGGACACTTTCGAGTCTTGCTTCCCGTTGCTCGTCTGTTTCACACTATCTGGCTTGAGCATTGTGAACTCGGACACTTTCGAGTCTTGCTTCCCGTTGCTCGTCTGTTTCACACGATCTGGCTTGAGCAAATTGTGAACTCGGACACTTTCGAGTCTTGCTTCCCGTTGCTCGTCTGTTTCACACGATCTGGCTTGAGCATTGTGAACTCGGACACTTTCGAGTCTTGCTTCCCGTTGCTCGTCTGTTTCACACGATCTGGCTTGAGCATTGTGAACTCGGACACTTTCGAGTCTTGCTTCCCGTTGCTCGTCTGTTTCACACGATCTGGCTTGAGCATTGTGAACTCGGACACTTTCGAGTCTTGCTTCCCGTTGCTCGTCTGTTTCACACGATCTGGCTTGAGCATTGTGAACTCGGACGGTTTCGAGTCTTGCTTCCCGTTGCTCGTCTGTTTCTGATGCTCGTGATGCTCTTTTCTTTCTTGCTTGAGGTGTAGATCGACCGATATTGTTTCGTTTGGGTGGCATAATTGCGAATTAAGTTTATTACATTAAACGCAAACAAAAAAAATAGGTCAGTCACGTGAACTCCTTCTCATTGGATAAACTATGGATTCGAATATGACCAACACAAGTACCAAACGTAACTAAGTAAACATCTATAGTTCACAACGAACACACGCGAACTGTGTCACAACTATTTGACACCGACTCTACCGGTGTTTATGTGCCTGTGTGGCTAGTAGGTATAGTACACGATGAGTCATCTCAACAATACGCAGCGCTTTAGTCTCGGTTCTACCAGATTGCGCGACTCTTGGTGTGTCACTTGGTGAACTGTCGCTAAACTATGATGTACACACTTTTGTTATTACATTCAGAAACATTCGCGGGCATACGCACAACAATTCATCAAAGTTTGTTGAGTTGTGCGTACGCCCGCGAATGTTTCTGAATTAGGCGGCCAGGGTAAGGGCCGGGTGGTTTTTAAATAACGATAACTCTAGATTTGTAGTGAGTGATTCCATTTTCTGTTTTTGAACCCCCCGCCCCCAACTGCTACGGCCGCGCCTTCGACCTCGTGAAGGAGTTACAACAAAATGCATAGCATAGAAACCTTCCCCGTGAAAAAAAATATATGTGCCAAGTTGCATGGTGATATGTCCAACGGTGTCGAACTCAATTAATTGGTGAGCCCTCTTTGCAGGCACCGATCACCACGTGAAGGAGTTACAACAAAATGGATAGCATAGAAACCTTCCCCGTAAAATAATACAAATACATGTACCAACTTTCATGGTGATATTTGGTGATATGTCCAACGGTGTCGAAGTCAATTCATTGGTGAGCCCTCTTTCCAGGCACCGATCACCACGTGGGGAAGTTACAGCAAAATGGATAAAATAGAAACCTTCCCCGTGAAAAAATACATATATGTGCAAAGTTTCATGGAGATCGGATGAATGGTTTAGTAATGTATAAAGGACATACATACATACATCTTTCTTTTATTATATAGAGATGTTTAGTAATTGTTCTTGTATTGCACGTTTGGTCAGACTAATCATGTTGGTCGTTGTGTTATTAATCGGAAAGATAATGTGTCTGGAAAAAGAGGTTTAGTAAAAGGAACGTGTTAGTTATTAATTATATATATATATATTAATTATATTTAGAGTATCTATTTATAGATTAGTTTAGAATTAGACTCGTAACTGGACAGACAATTTAAACCGTCGCACATGACAAATAAGGGTTATAACAAACTAGATTAGAGCCATTAGAACTAAATGCAGATCTGAGATTGTCATACAAAATTGTGTTCAGATTACATCATTGTATACGGCACCCTCCCGTCGTCGGGTTTTGAGCTTTTTCGATAAAATAAAAACTTAACATTTGATAAAGAATGTAAAAAAGTAGATACGAAGTGTAATTGGCTTTTATTTGTTTCTTGTTGTTTTTGCTTTTTGCTTTTTAAGTAATATCACAATCTTAAGATAAGAAGTCTGAATGGCTTTGATTTATTTTTTTTATTTTTTTTATTTTTTATTTGTTAAGATAGAATTATCCATTGTAGAACTGAACAATCTATTTGTAGATCTATTACTAAAATAGGATAAAATTGCACGATGGTTTTGTCGCATCCTATTTGCACTGACATCGACCTCACACTTAACGAAACCAGAGACAACTGCATAGCTTGCAAATCCCTCGAAGAATTCTCAAAATTTCACACCCCCCAAAAATCAAGCACGAACATCACTATTATCCATATTAATATACGCAGCATACAAAAACATTTTGATGAGCTATTAGTCGTTCTCCAAAATACCTCAGTCAATTTTGATATTATAATATTAACGGAAACACAAATGAAATGCACTAATAATCAATTTGTAATCGAGAGGTACGAGTCTTACCATTATAATAATAAACTTACATCACATGATGGAATATCTATCTTTGTCAAGGAAAACACTGTAAATAAAATTAACATTGAACAGATAAATGAAATAACTCAAGCCACCTGTATTTCAATTACATTCAACAAAGACAATAAAAACTACACTATTTGAGCTTTATATAGATCGCCTTCCAGTAACATAAATATATTTATAGAAGAATTAGCCATTTATATCCCAAAAATAAAATCAAACGTTAACATAATAATAGGCGATACAAACATAAATATCAAAGAAACGCAATGTAATGAATCGAGGAATACAAGAGATACATAAATGAAACTACCAGAGAAACGGGCCTTAGTAAATCTTGCATAGATCACATTTTCATCAAATCGAAAATACAATCCAGTCACAACAAAAATTCAAGTACTATAAAAACCTCAATTCTACATACAGCAATTACCGATCATTAGCCAATTACAATCAAAATTGAAACGGTGAATGGAGTAAAAGATAAACTTTTTCGCGATGACGTAGAGAGTAAAAAAGAAATTAGGTCACTAATCTACGAAGTATTATATCAAATAATGCAAAACGAAGGATGGCAAAACGTAATAAATGAACCAGATGTTAACATAGCAACAAGCAACTTGATTAAAATACTAGGAGGCCATATTGATAAAGCGACTGAATGTAAAATCACAAAAATTAACTTTAAAAAAATTAAACCATGGATTACACTAGGGCTAATTAAGTCAATAAGAACACGAGATAAACTTAGCAAACAGGTAATAAAACACCCTCTAGATACCGTACTCAAAGCATATTATAAACAGTACCGTAACAAACTAAATCAGATCATTTGTATCACAAAACCTGATTATTTTAAGAATAAGCTACTGAATGCAAACAATAACATCAAAAAAGTGTGGAACGTGATAAACGAAGCTACAAACAATTGTGTAAAAAAGCGTTTTGCTATAAAAGAAATAGCTACGAATAAAGGCACAATTAACGCGGACAACAACCCAACACTAGTAGCTGATACATTCAATAATTACTTTACTGACATTGGGGGGAAAATGGCAGAGGAAATCTTAAAAAATAAACAACCCTTCCCTGAAACTACCCCATCTTTAGAACATAAACCAAGTAGCACAGACAAATCATTTTCCTCTATCCAGTTTCTGAAACAGAAATCTCATCATACATAACCGAACTAAAAGAAAACACAGCGCCAGGAATCGATAACATACAATCAAAAACACTTAAAGCTCTGAAACCACTAATTCTAAAGCCAATAGCACACATCATAAACCAAAGTTTTACAACAGGTGTATTCCCTAGCGAATACAAGAACACCATAATTACACCTATACACAAAAAAGGAGATAAAACGCAAACATCCAACTACAGACCCATATCCTTTTTAACAAATCTTTCGAAAATACACGAAAAAAGCATTAAAAAAAGAGTAAACGAGTACCTAGAAAACAACAAGATATTCTCACCAAACCAATACTGTTTTCGCGAAGGAAAGAGCACAGAAAATGCTATCTATAAACTAACGGAAGAGATACACTTGGCAATAAACTTAAACAAAAAACCTTTAGTAATTTATCTAGACCTAGCAAAAGCCTTTGACACGGTTTCTCAAAAAATACTTATTACAAAACTTGAAAAAAATGGAATCAGGGGTTTAGCACTAGAATTAATTTAAGATTATCTGAAAGGAAGACAGCAATACGTAAAAGTTAACAACTCCCTAAGTTCACCACAAGAAATTAAATGCGGTGTGCCCCAAGGCACTGTGCTTGGACCACTGCTGTTCACAATTTACATTAACGACCTGTGTAATGCTAAAGAAGCACGCATTTTAAGTTTTGCAGATGACACTGTTTTAATCATAACTGGCAATACATGGAGCGAAGCATATAAACAAGCCGAGGAACTAATGAATAAAGTGGTCAAATGGTTAAATGAAAACCTAACGCTAAATGAAGACAAAACTGTATACATAACATTTTTCCAAAAATTAAATGGACAACCTCCCAACCCCAACCTTAAACTATAAATACACTCTAACCTTTGTAGTAGGTACAAAATAAACTTCACGTGTAGTACAATAAACAAAGTAGACCACACCAGATACCTTGGTCTCATAATGGATCAACATCTCGATGACATAACCACATTTCATCTATTACAAAAAACCTAAAAAACACGATTTACAAATTCTACAATCTACGAAACATTCTCTCTTTTCCTACGCTAAGAATTGTATACCACGCATTGTTTCAATCAGTAGCACAATATGGTATCCTAGGGTGGGGTGGAACATATATGGCACACATCGAACAATTAATTATAATGCAAAAGATCGTTCTAAAAATAATACTTAAGAAACCACGCAAATATCCATCCTCGCTTGTACATACAGAAAGCCAAAAACTTGATATTAGAAAGCTGTATGTTAAATCCTTAATCAACTATGTGCATCTAAACAAAAATACCGGAACAATAAAAACAATATCACATCACATAAATACTACACTACTAACTAACTAACTAACCAAAATCTTATTATGCACAGACCATCAAAAGATATCACTCAAAGACATGCTCTCTACCTAGGTCCTCGAATATACAACAAAATTACAAACTCAATCAAAATAAAGCAAGAATCTAAATCTAGATTCAAGCAATCCTTGAAACATTGGCTCACTACAACATCCACGGAAACAATAGAAAATCTCGTAAATCTAAAAGAATAAACCCCTTACAAAATGATACTATGCTAGACTGTCTCGTAAATTTAAATATGGATATCATTGCAATGGATTAACGTACAATATATAACGATCGTGCAAAAATCCTACTTCAGAGATATATATTAGTTATAAGTTTCTATGCAAGTCAGTTATATTAGAGCAAGTTAGTTATTAATTCTCTATTTGTTTCTCATTTCATAGTATTAAGACTTATATATAGCATTATACATACATAGTCCTAGCTCTAGACCAAACTTAATCTTAATTTTCATTGTAAACAAAATAAGTATAGAGGCATGTTTTGTTGCTGATCTCTCAAGCTTCTGCTTATGACAGAAACAAAACAAGTTTACACTGTACATATTCTGTATAGCCTACATAATTTCACTTAAAACATGTTAGCTCTTTACTATACTAGATAATAATTTTACTATTATACTTAAACGATCGCAGTGTAAACTTAAAAATGCAATAAAAATGAATCTGAATCTGAATCTGAATGTGAATCTGAATCTGAATCTTGTATTTTATTCGGTGATGATTGATTGATTAATGGGGCTTAACGTCTCATATTTATGCAACGATGGCTAATCGAGACGATGAACGGGTGATAATGCAGATGAGAAAGATGATAATGACGGTGTCCTCGTTTTCAGAATCGGTAGAATCCATGGGCTGAACGTCAATGTTCTCCCCATCGTTCTCACCTTTAATTTTCATTGGCATTTCTTCAAGTTTTAATTGTACACATGTCCGTACTTCGGAGTCCATTCATAACACAAAGCAAAGAAGTCAGAAATCAGCTCCAGTACTGCAGTAGGTGCCGGCGGGTTCGCAGCTCATGCAATCAATCTCAATCGAGTCGCCAATATTCTTCCATCACTGAAGATCTTGTGGAGAATTGTTTGGTTGCATTTCAATTTTAAATACTCAGACTCAGATACCTGCCTAGTAGTTGTCTCTAAGTATGTGTTTCAGAAGTATTGGCACAATGGAAGGTTTTGAGAGTCAATAAGTCCCTTCCTCCAACAGAAGAGCGAATAGTTGACATCTGCAACAAGCTCCAGTGTTTAATGTTGTGGCCTCTGCAATTTTTCAAAATAAATGCAAGGTTCCAGCCGTCTGAGTTCCTCTTTACCCTTTTAATGGAGAGCTCCAAATAAATATCAGTCACATTCCATGTCTATTCGCGTAGCGCAGTGCCTAATTTAGTGCGCAGCTGGACACTGTTGGCGCAGTTGCAAAAGTCATTTGCGCAGCTGCAATTTGTGATTTGCGCAGTTAAGAATTAGTCTTTAAAATAACTGACAGAATAAAAAATATGCTTATTTTATTTTATTTTTAATCTTATAGAGCTTATACTAAATCTACAAGTATATTCTTCAATTTCTTAACGTTATTTAACTTTGTATGTTTTCTGAGGAGGTAAGCGCTTGGTGAATCGCGGTAGTAAATCTAATAAAATGTATTGAAGACCATCTCAAGCCATTTAAAACACGTTCTTGAAAAAAGGTATATTTTTTCAAGAACGTCCCTAAAAAATCCCCTGCGGGGCTAACCTGGGGGGCCGCGCCCCCCAAACCCCCCGGCGCTTTGCCTCTTAAGACTTGTTTGCGCAGTTCCACTTTTTCCTTAAATTAGGCACTGGCGTAGCGCCTCCAGATTCTTGCAATAATCTTCAAAACAAATATCTTGAAACTCCGTTGAATGTTGTAATAGAATTTGTTACCTTTTGCACTAAACTCAAACCATCGATTAGATACCGATAAAGGTGGCTCAACGGTAAGACGGATATCCTAATTCAACAGGTCGGTGGTTCGATACTATTCGATATTATATCTCGAGAACTAAACGTGCACAAACGAAAATTTTTAGTGCACAAACCTGCACTAACGATGCACAAACGATCCACATAAGAAAATGTTAACATTTGACATATGTGGGGCTGCTACAAGTTGGCCCCCCCACGGAAAAAACGTTATACCTCGAGAACTAAACGTGCACAAACGAAAATTTTTAGTGCACAAACCTGCACTAACAATGCACAAACGATCCACACCAGAATATGTTAGCATTTGACATATGGGGGGGCTGCGTCAAGTTGGCCCCCCCACGGAAAACCCGTTATATCTCGAGAACTAAACGTGCACAAACAAACATGTTTATAGTGCACAAACCTGCACTAACGATGCACAAACGATCCACACCAGAAAATGTTAACATTTGACATATGGGGGGGCTGCGTCAAGTTGGCCCCCCCCCACAAAAAACCCCTTATATCTTGAGAAATAAACGTGCACAAACAAAACATTTTAGTGCACAAACCTGCACTAACGATGCATAAACGACCCACATCATAAAATGTTAACATTTGACATGTGGGGGGGCTGCGTCAAGTTGACCCCCCCACAAAAAAACCGTTATATCTCGAGAACTAAACGTGCACAAACAAAAATTTTTAGTGCACAAACCTGCACTAACGATGCACAAACGACCCACATCATAAAATGTTAACATTTGACATGTGGGGGGGCTGCGTCAAGTTGGCCCCCCCACAAAAAAACCGTTATATCTCGAGAACTAAACGTGCACAAACGAAAATTTTTAGTGCACAAACCTGCACTAACGATGCACAAACGACCCACATCATAAAATGTTAACATTTGACATGTGGGGGGGCTGCGTCAAGTTGGCCCCCCCACAAAAAAACCGTTATATCTCGAGAACTAAACGTGCACAAACGAAAATTTTTAGTGCACAAACCTGCACTAACGATGCACAAACGACCCACATCATAAAATGTTAACATTTGACATGTGGGGGGGCTGCGTCAAGTTAGCCCCCCCACAAAAAAAACCGTTATATCTCGAGAACTAAACGTGCACAAACGAAAATTTTTAGTGCACAAACCTGCACTAACGATGCACAAACGACCCACATCATAAAATGTTAACATTTGACATGTGGGGGGGCTGCGTCAAGTTGGCCCCCCCACAAAAAAACCGTTATATCTCGAAAACTAAACGTGCACAAACGAAAATTTTTAGTGCACAAACCTGCACTAACGATGCACAAACGACCCACATCATAAAATGTTAACATTTGACATGTGGGGGGGCTGCGTCAAGTTGGCCCCCCCACAAAAAAACCGTTATATCTCGAGAACTAAACGTGCACAAACGAAAATTTTTAGTGCACAAACCTGCACTAACGATGCACAAACGACCCACATCATAAAATATTAACATTTGACATGTGGGGGGGCTGCGTCAAGTTGGCCCCCCCACAAAAAAACCGTTATATCTCGAGAACTAAACGTGCACAAACGAAAATTTTTAGTGCACAAACCTGCACTAACGATGCACAAACGACCCACATCATAAAATGTTAACATTTGACATGTGGGGGGGCTGCGTCAAGTTAGCCCCCCCACAAAAAAACCGTTATATCTCGAGAACTAAACGTGCACAAACGAAAATTTTTAGTGCACAAACCTGCACTAACGATGCACAAACGACCCACATCATAAAATGTTAACATTTGACATGTGGGGGGGCTGGTCGTCAAGTTGGCCCCCCCACAAAAAATACGTTATATCTTAAGAAATAAATGTGCACAAACGAAATAAGTTCGTGCACAAACGTGCACTAACGATGCACAAACGATTGAGATAAAAATTGACCCTAAACTTTATAGTGGGGGGGCCAACTTGACGGAGCCACGGCACCCTTTGTTTTTGGCCGTGGCATCCGACAGGGTTGCCCGCTGTCAGGGTTACTCTTCTCCTTGACGGCCGAGCCGTTTCTCCGTCTGTGCAGAACTAAACTCGAGGGTTTCTCTCTGCCAGGAATGCCCGAACGCAGGCTCGTGGTATCCGGCTATGCCGACGACTTCTCGGCATTCATTGCCAACAACCAAGATTTCGATCGCCTCCGAGAAGTGTACGATGTCTACTCTGCACAGTCGGGAGCGAAGCTAAATGCCGAGAAGTCCACGGGACTGTGGGCGGGCAGTTGGATCGGCCGGCTTGACGCCCCGCTCGGGTTTGCGTGGTCTAACGAAGGCGCCAAAGTTTTGGGAGTCGTGTTAGGAAACACGCCCGGCGTGGTGGCCAGGAGCTTGGAGGAATTGCTCACTAAGTTCATGGCAGCGATTCACAGGTGGCGTTTCAGGTCGTCGGCCATGTCGCTTCGTGGCCGCGTCCTGGTGGCAAATCAGTTCCTGGCCCCCAGGCTATGGTACACCTTCCAAATAATTCCTCCCCCTCTGGCTCTTATTAATCGGTTGCAGGGAGAACTGGCCAACTTCGTTTGGGCGGGCAGGAGACATTGGACTCGCCTACGAGAACTTTGCGCTCCTCTTCATCTGGGGGGGCTCGGTCTGGTTCACCTTGCGTCCAAGGTAGCGATGTTTCGGGTTCTCTATGCCCACCGATACTTATCGAACTTGGACGACCATCCCTGTCACGCCATGACCCGACACTTCCTCGGAAAGTTTCGACGTCTTGGTCTTGGATGGCAGGTATTGTTTCATCCGCAAATCGGTGGACCAGCAGCCCGAATCACGTCCGATTTTCTCCGGACGGTTCTGGTGGCTTGGTTCTCCCTGCAAATAAAGCCTAGAAATTTTCCCTCCACCATCTGGGGTCTGCGCGACGTACCTCTTACGCTGACGTCACTTATCCCCACAGCCACCTCTCCGTTTATTCCGACCTGGTCTTCACTGGGATGCACAACGTTGGGAGACCTCCTTGTTGGGAACGAGTGGCTGAGAGTCGACCAACTGGAGGGTTTTGAAGGGCTACTCGGTCGCACTCGGGGGGCTCTGACAATCAACGGAAACAGGATCCGGGCCTTTTGCAGCCTCCGGTTCCGTGGGGTATTGCAGATTCCGGGTCCTGAACCGTGGCCACCGGCGCTTTTCTACCGCCGCCCGCTTTCCGGCAAGTGGGTGCCCCTTCTTCCCGAGACCAATAGGCGGTCGATCCTGCTCGACATCATGGTCAAGAAGCTCGGTATAGACGGTTCGGCAGAAGGCCAATGGTCGAATGATCGGGTCAACTGGAAAGGCTTAGCTCGGCCACCTTCGTTAGGCTTAGATTCCGAGGTGGTTTGGCGATTCAACAAGAACCGTCTAGCCGATCCCATATTCTTGTACCACGCAGGACTGACCGCCTCCCGCCTGTGCCCATGGTGCCAGGTCGAGGGGACAGCCTGGCATAGGCTAGTCTCATGTCGGCAGGCCACAGCCATGTGGCGGTTGGCTGACTTCTTGATCAGGGGCATACTGGGACGCCCTAGACTGTCTCTGAGAGATCTCTATGTCGGGTTCTGGCCCGACAAGACCTCCAATGCCACACAGATAGATCTTGCCAACTTTGTTCTCGTGTTGGCCAAGAGCACAGTCTACAGGCTTCTAGTATGCTACTTCAAGGATGGTAGGGTGCCTGCTCCCTACGAGGTTGTCCTAACGGCCCGTCTGAAGTCCCGCCTCCTCAAGGAGTATGCTTGGCATCTCGCGCGCGGGACGATTGACAGCTTTAGGGCAAAGTGGTGCGAGAGAGAGGCGTTCTGTTCCATCCTTGATGGAGAGCTCCTCTTTAGCCAAGCACTATCCCAGTGAAGCTCATGTATATTTTCAGTTACTGACCGGTAGGGTTTGCTCACCCAAACCCTAATATTAATAATTTTGTAAGTATTTTCGACGGAAGGTAGAAGCCCATAAGGCTCTTCCTAGTTATTTTTTGTTTTCTCTCCCATACATTATTAACGTCCTCAAAATTGTTTTCCGTCAGCATTTAGTTCTTTTGTTTAAGTTTTGAGAAAAATATATCCTTTTGGAACAACGTTTTCTCTCCCCTATCGGTCCATTTATAATAATAATACTAATAATAATAATAATAATAATAATAATAATAATAATAATAATAATAATAATAATAATAATAAATAACACACACACACACACACACACACATACACACACACACACACACACACACACACACACACACACACACACACACACACACCTACACACACACACACACACACACACACACACACACACACACACACACACACACAGACACACACACACACACATACAAACACACACACACACACACACACACACACACACACACACACACACACACACACACACACACACACACACACACACACACACACACACACACACACACACACACACACACACACACACACAACCACACTGGCCTCCGTCGGAGACGGACGGGTTTTTCGATCGCTCCGCTTTACCGTGTTATTTGCGTGCTATTCCCAGCGCGGTACAGTTACAGCCTTAGGTGCGGGGCAGCTAAGTCGTTTGTCCATTTCTTATTGTCTGCTACGTTCTGCTTGTGCCTGACAAGTTATTGTTGTTTATTCTTGTTCAGTTTTTTCTCCTCTTTCATTTCTCATTTTAACCCTCCTTGTTGAACCCTGCCATTTTAGAAGTATCTTATTCATCATTGTGGTTTTGGTTATTCGTTCTTGTTCGGTTTGCTGCCTGGTCTTCAAGGCCAGGTAGCAGTGGTTTTGTTCGACTTGTCTGGCGTGTTTTTATTTAAATATTCCAGAGGGTTTTTAGTTGACTCGTATCACCATGAGTCAACTGAAGCCGCAAGACTTTTTGAAGAAGTCCCCTGTCCCCGCTGTAAAAAACGGGGCCGGTAAGGCCGTTAAGGTGCCCCTCGTGCGAGGGCCCAATAAAGGTGTGCCTGCGCCCCTTGCTAGGGGACACAGCACACCGGAACTCAAACCGTCCTCCGTGACTGTCCTCAGGCCTTCTCTGGTGGCAGTCACTACTGTCAACCAACGGGTTGATGTGCTGACTGGCTCGGCGCATCAGTCTGTTACTGTTCTTCCCGTCTCTCCGCGCCTAAACAGGTCCTTATCTGACATTCAGGTAGCGACCAGCTCTGTTAAGGCTGCAGAAAACGTGGTCGCTGGTTCAGCCAGCGCGCCGACACCGTTGTGCCCTACGCCGATCTCTGCTTTTCCGGTGGTTTCGTCGATCGTTGTCTCTGGGGTCCAGACTCCGCCAGTTACTAAGCTTACCATGGCCCAGGCTTTGCTGTCGGGCGCAGGTCAACGACCCCAGAGTCGTGTAGACCAACCCCGACCCTCCGCTGGTCAGGCATGTCCAAAGAAGGACCAAGCTATCTTGTTTCCTTCCATAGAAAACGTTACCATCTCACAGTACATACTATCCCTCGCTGATGTCATCGTTGGGCAAAAACATTACTTTCGCTTCCAGGATATCACAGGGCCGTGTGTGCTTCTATCTAAAGAGCAAGGCCTTGGTGGACACTTTCATGATTGACCACGGAGGGCTGTCAATAAAGGACCAGTTCCTGCCTGCCCGCAGGCTGATCACTCCCGCCGAACGGCTGGTGCTCTCCAACGTCTCTCCCCATATTCCACACCAAGCGGTCGAGGCCGAGTTGGCAAAACTTGTTCGGCTCGTGTCCCCGATGGCCTACATCAAC
Source organism: Isoperla grammatica (assembly GCA_945910005.1). NCBI lineage: Eukaryota > Metazoa > Arthropoda > Insecta > Plecoptera > Perlodidae > Isoperla > Isoperla grammatica. The sequence continues at coordinate 30,141 of CAMDTW010000284.1, read as the reverse complement.
GTGGGTCTGAACCCAAGCCGACGTTGGCCACGTCTTTAGCTGCTGTCGGCAGATATTTGTTGTCAAAGCTGAGTACATCAATCTACCAGATTCCATCCTGGTCGATTTCGACGGAGAGCGGAGTCGTGTTTTTCTCAGCTTTGACGACATCAAGTGTTTCAAGTGCAAGCAGACCGGTCACATTGCCCGTGCTTGCACTGTCTCCACTGTTAAACCAGTCTCTGTCGATGTGGCTTCCACAATTACTGCGTCCACCTGTGAGAAAAGGAAGACTCCCGCGACGGTAGAGAGCGCAGAGGCCACCGCCTCGACGTCGACTGAGAAATTTTCAGCCGTGACGCCAGTGGAAATCCACGAAGCGGCTGGTCCCCTGCGTCAAGTCTCAATGGACTGCAGCGAGCCAAGTCTTCTCCAAGTCAACGAGGGTGATGCCATTTTCACTCTTGTTGGGAAATCTACGAAGTCCCGTAGCAAGTCCCCTGCTAAGAAGCGACCCAGGCAGGATGATAGGACACCACCCGGTGAGGTGACCATGCCCCTGGCTGCGGTTGAGCTTCTTAACAGTAAGGAGTCTACCAACAAGCTTTCCACCAGCGCATTCCTGCAATTCTTTGCAGACGTCAAGGGGACCGATCAACCCTTAAAGATTGCCCATCGTTTCACGCGCGACATTCGAGGACTTGTCGAGATGCTAGAGCTAATAAGGCCGGCAGTCCGAGATGTGCGAGCCATAAAAACGAGAGTGTGGCGTCTCACAGGCACACTACTCAAGGCACATGCCTACTGCGAGGCGACCGGTGACGACAGCCAATCTCTCTCCAGGTCGAACTCGGTAGAGAGCCTTGAGTCGAATGGTCTGGAGTGATTCACAACATCATGGGAGAGGCAACAATAATCACCCTAAATACTAAGAGCGTCCGCAGCGACTCGAAGTGGAGTCAGCTGTCTACTTTCTTCGATCGCCACTTTCCCGACGTCATCCTCTTACAGGAGACAAACACGCCTTCCGCACCTCTGCCCCTTCTTATTTCTAAATACACATTTTATTTCAACTCCCCAGTTCAAGTGTGTACTGGCACCATGATCGGACTTCGAAAGTCGTCCCCCATTGTGTTCCGTGCACACAATATTCTCTGTCCCGGTTATCTTCAAGAACTACTCTTGAAGATTCCCGCCACAAAACGGTCTCTTCACGTAATCTGCGTGTACTTACCTCACGACCAACACGTAGCCCTCGATGTGTTAGGGCTACTCGAGCGACACATTCGAGACGTGCGTGGTGCTGCTGGAGCCGACGCCCAGGTTGTTGTCGGGGGAGATTTCAACTGCACGTTGAATCCCAACATCGACAGATCTAGTGGCATCGAGCGGTATCCACGGCTCGTTAACCAGCTCCGCAACACGGTCACTGCAGCAGATCTCTCTGATTTGTGGCGGGAGTTTTATCCCGTCGACCCAGGCTACACCTTCGTCGGCAACGCCCCTTTTCACATCGCATCACGCATTGATCGTTTCTATGCTACTCCCGACGTGACGACCACGGTGACCGGAGTGCGGGTTCTGCCCTCGTTTTCCGATCACCTGGCCTTGCTCACAACCTTGGTTCTACGCACACCAAAGTTTGCCTCTCCCTTTTGGCGTTTTGACAACTCCCTCCTCGACGACCCTTGCTTCGGGGATTGCGTTCGAGAGCTCTTAACCTCCTTCGAGGCACGACGCCACATGTACGCTTCCCTCCACCACTGGTGGGATGCCCTCAAACAGGAGATAAGTACCACGACAGTTAGGTTCGTTCGACTACGCCGACAGCTCAACGACGAAACGTTCATTCGTCTGGAGCGGCGAGTCGACCAAATCGTGTCTAGCCCCTTGCTTGGGGGACACACCACGGCCGATTAAGCCCGTGCTAACGAAAAAGTTCGCGAGGCCTACACACGACGAAGCGAGAGACTGTTGGCACACTCGCGTTACGAACAACTGCTTGCCATAGACAGTCCTGCAGCTCCAAATTTGGCGCGGGACATGGCACCAACTTTCCAGCCTCTTAAACAGCTGCGGTTCGAGGGACGTATCGTCTCCGACGGCTTATCTCTCTGCACGGCAACAAAGCAACACTTCCAGGAAATCTATAGTGCCATGCCCGTGGCCATCGATGGGGACTCGCCTTTGTACGAGTTGCTGCCAGTTCTCTCTCGCTTCCAACGCGAAAGTCTGGATCGGCCCTTCACTCACCAAGAACTCTCAGAGGCGCTGGGCTCCCTGAACAAGGGTAAGGCCCCAGGCATAGACGGTCTCACTCCCGAGTTCTACTCGTTCTTCTGAAATGAGCTGTCTGACCCTTTCAAGTCCGTGCTGGAGTGCTCTCTAGTGGACGGGTTTCTCCCCAAGTCCGCCCAAAAATCCATTCTGACCCTTTTGCCTAAATCGGGAGACAGGATGGAAATCAAGAACTGGCGTCCCATCTCCCTCCTCACCGTGGATTATAAAATCCTAGCCCGCGCTCTGGCGACGCGTCTTAGCGGGGTAGTCAGCTGCCTGGTCCATCCTGACCAGGGATATTGCATTCCCGGGAGAACTATCTTTGATAGTGTCCACCTTCACCGAGTCGTCCTAGAGTATGCCAACAGTGAAGGAGTGCCCCTGGCAGTGCTGTCCCTCGATCAGCAGGGTGCGTTCGACAGGGTCAACCACGACTATCTCTTCCACCTTCTTCGCACTTACGGGTTCGGAGAGTCTTTCGTGAGTGCCCTGTGAACGCTCTACGCCGGGGCCACGTGTCATGTACGGGTGGGGTGTTGCCTCACGGCACCCTTTGTTTTTGGCCGTGGCATCCAACAGGGTTGCCCGCTGTAAGGGTAACTCTTCTCCTTGACGGCTGAGCCGTTTCTCCGTCTGTGCAGAACAAAACTCGAGGGTTTCTCTCTGCCAGGAATGCCCGAACGCAGGCTCGTGGTATCCGGCTATGCCGACGACTTCTCGGCTATCATTGCCAACAACCAAGATTTCGATCGTCTCCGAGAAGTGTACGATGTCTACTCTGCACAGTCGGGAGCGAAGCTAAATGCCGAGAAGTCCACGGGACTGTGGGCCGGCGGTGGGTGTTGGATCGGCCGGCTTGACGCCCCGCTCGGGTTTGCGTGGTCCAACGAAGGCACCAAAGTTTTGGGAGTCGTGTTAGGAAACACGCCCGGCGTGGTGGCCAGGAGCTTGGAGGAATTGCTCACTAAGTTCATGGCAGCAGTTCACAGGTGGCGTTTCAGGTCGTCGGCAATGTCGCTTTGTGGCCGCGTCCTGGTGGCAAATCAGTTCCTGGCCCCCAGGCTATGGTACACCTTCCAAATAATTCCTCCCCCTCTGGCTCTTATTAATCGGTTGCAGGGAACACTGGCCAACTTCATTTGGGCGGGCAGGAGACATTGGACTCGCCTACGAGAACTTTGCGCTCCTCTTCATCTGGGGGGGCTCGGTCTGGTTCACCTTGCGTCCAAGGTAGCGATGTTTCAGGCTCTCTATGCCCACCGATACTTATCGAACTTGGACGACCATCCCTGTCACGCCATGACCCGACACTTCCTCGGAAAGTTCCGACGTCTTGGTCTTGGGTGGCAGGTATTGTTTCATCCGCAAATCGGTGGACCAGCAGCCCGAAGCACGTCCGATTTTCTCCGGACGGTTCTGGTGGCTTGGTTCTCCCTGCAAATAAAGCCTAGAAATTTTCCCTCCACCATCTGGGGTCTGCGCGACGTACCGCTAACGCTGACGTCACTGATCCCCACAGCCACCTCTCCGTTTATTCAGACCTGGTCTTCACTGGGATGCACAACGTTGGGAGACCTCCTTGTTGGGAACGAGTGGCTGAGAGTCGACCAACTAGAGGGTTTTGATGGGCTACTCGGTCGCACTCGGGGGGCTCTGACAATCAACGGAAACAGGATCCGGGCCTTTTGCAGCCTCCGGTTCCGTGGGGTATTGCAGATTCCTGGTCCTGAACCGTGGCCACCGGCGCTTTTCTACCGCCGCCCGCTTTCCGGCAAGTGGGTGCCCCTTCTTCCCGAGACCAATAGGCGGTCGATCCTGCTCGACATCATGGTCAAGGGGCTCGGTATATACGGTTCGGCAGAAGGCCAATGGTCGAATGATCGGGTCAACTGGAAAGGCTTAGCTCGGCCACCTTCGTGTGGCTTAGATTTCAAGGTGGTTTGGCGATTCAACAAGAACCGTCTAGCCGATCCCATATTCTTGTACCACGCAGGACTGACCGCCTCCCGCCTGTGCCCATGGTGCCAGGTCGAGGGGACAACCTGGCATATGCTAGTCTCATGTCGGCAGGCCACAGCCATGTGGCGGTTGGCTGACTCCTTGATCAGAGGCATACTGGGACGCCCTAGACTGTCTCTGAGAGATCTCTATGTCGGGTTCTGGCCCGACAAGGCCTCCAATGCCACACAGATAGATCTTGCCAACTATGTTCTCGTGTTGGCCAAGAGCACAGTCTACAGGCTCCTAGTATGCTATTTCAAGGATGGTAGGGTGCCTGCTCCCTACAAGGTTGTCCTAACGGCCCGTCTGAAGTCCCGCCTCCTCAAGGAGTATGCTTGGCATCTCGCGCGCGGGACGATTGACAGCTTTAGGGCAAAGTGGTGCGAGAGAGAGGCGTTCTGTTCCATCCTTGATGGAGAGCTCCTCTTTAGCCAAGCACTATCCCAGTGAAGCTCATGTATATTTTCAGTTACTGACTGTAGGGTTTGCTCACCTAAACCCTAATATTAATAATTTTGTAAGTATTTTCGACGGAAGGTAGAAGCCCATTAGGCTCTTCCTAGTTATTTTTTGTTTTCTCTGCCATACATTATTAACGTCCTCAAAATTGTTTTCCGTCAGCATTTAGTTCTTTTGTTTCAGTTTTGAGAAAAATATATCCTTTTGGAACAACGTTTTCTCTCCCCTATCGGTCCATTTATAATAATAATAATTATAATAATAATAATTATAATAATAATAATAATAATAATAAAACACACACACACACACACACACACACACACACACACACACACACACACACACACACACACACACACACACACACACACACACACACACACACACACACACACACACACACACACACACACACACACACACACACACACACACACACACACACACAAACACACACACACACAGCTCTATGTCGGGTTCAGTCCCGACAATACCTCCACCTCCAACCAAATCGATTTGGCCAATTTAGTTCTCGTGTTGGCCAAGAGCACAGTCTACAGGCTACTTGTAAGCTTCTTCAAAGAGGACCGCGAGCCTGCGCTCTACGACCATGTCTTGAAAGCTCGTCTAAAGTCTCGCATCATCAAGGAGTACGCTTGGTACCTTGGTCGCGGAGCGATCGATGGCTTCATGGCAAAGTGGTGCGATAGGGGGGCGCTCTGCTCCATTGAAAATGGCGAGATTCTTTTTAGTCAAGCGCTTACACAGTAAAGCCAAATGTCTTTAGTCTTCGACCGGTAGGGTTTGTTTTTCCAAACCCAAACTTTGTTTTCATTCTTTCCTCCAATATCGACGGGAAGGAAGCAGGCCCTCAGCCTTCATCCTAAAGTGCAATTTTAAGTTGGATTTCTGTTCCATTCCTTGTAACTATCCCCTATTGATTCCGTCAGATTGAAGAGACTTGTTTCATGTTTTGAGTTAACATATCCTTCTGGACATAGTTTTCTCTCCCCTATCGGTTTTATATAATAATAATAATAATAATAATAATAATAATAATAATAATAATAATAATAATAATAATAATAATAATAATAATAATAATAATAATAATAATAATAATAATAATAATAATAATAATAATAATAATAATAATAATAACACACACACACACACACACACACACAGTACGACAATTAATCTGTCAATACCAACACACGCTCTCCGGCTACCTTCCACTACCATCATCATCTTAATAACAAGAATAATAAGTAAACAACAAGTGACCACAACGGCTACAACACCATAGACAATTAATCTGCCAATACCAACACACGCTCTAAGGTTACCTTCCACTACCATCATCATGTTAATAACAGTAAACAACAAGAGACCATCACAGGTACAAAACCATAGATTCATCTTTTCAATTATTTAAGCAACAATGACGTTTTTATTATTTAGTTTCTTATAAGAACCCAAAGTTTTGAGTTAGCTGATAGACGGAGAGCCAGCAACATAAAAGCTCCCCTCATAAGGTACATATGTTTTGACTATTGGAAAAGGAGCGGAAAAACACCTCTACTAACAAAACGCGCGTCTTACTCCTCAACGTGGGGGCTTTTAGGCCCCACAGGGGGCCAAAAAAGCCGAAAAAAGGCCCAAGTTCCCCTCATAAGGTACATGGTAGGTCTCGACGGCAAATGAACCGGAAATGTTAGTACAAATAGAAAATACTGAGTCAGACGGGCTGAGTGGGGGCTTTACCCGAGTCAGACGCCCTCAAAAAGGGCCCAAAAAGGCCAAGGTTCCCCTCATAAGGTACATGGATGGAGTAAACGCCATTTTGTAGAGATAAGTGTCCCAAATAGGAATTCGAAGAGTAAGACGGGATATTAGGGGGCGTTTACCGATCAGACGCCATTTTACCCAAAAAGGGCCATTTTTTATTTTTGCACATGCATGCGCTTAAACACTCAAATCATATCCGGAAATGTCTCGAGACGTAGAAAAACATACATTTTAAAGAAATTTTGGGTTATTGTCCTCGCCAGACGCCCTCAAAAGGGGCCCAAAAAGGCCAAAGTTCCCCTCATAATGTACATGGATGGAGTAAACGCCATTTTGTAGAGATAAGTGCCCCAAATAGGAATTCGAAGAGTAAGACGGGATATTAGGGGGCGTTTACTGATCAGACGCCATTTTGTCCAAAAAGGGCCGCTTTTTATTTTCACACGTGCATGCGCTGAAAGAAACATTCAAAAGTCAAAACATATCCTTAAATGCCCCTAGAGGTGAATACATTTCAAATATATTGTGTGACGTCCTCGCCAGACGCCCTCAAAAGGGGCCCAAAAAGGCCAAGGTTCCCCTCATAAGGTACAAGGATGGAGAAAACGCCATTTTGTAGAGATAAGTGTCCCAAAAAGGAATTCGAAGAGTAAGACGGTATATTATGGGGCGTTTACCGATCAGACGTCATTTTATAAAAAAAAAGGGTCCACTTTTTATTTCCACACGTGCACGCGCTTTAACACCCGAAACATATCCTTAAATCCTGACATTAATAATAATAAATACTGGTATATTAAAGTTAGGGGTGGGCGGAGCTTCAAAACTATCGCATCCGGATCGAGGCTGGGGGGGGGGGGGGGCTGGCGAGGACATCACACAATATCTTTGAAATGTATTCACCTCTAGGGGCATTTAAGGATATGTTTTGAGTGTTTAAGCGCATGCACGTGTGAAAATAAAAAGTGGCCCTTTTTGGACAAAATGGCGTCTGAGCGGTAAACGCCCCCTAATATCCCGTCTTACTCTTCGAATTCCTATTTAGGACACTTATCTCTAACAAATGGCGTATACTCCATCCATGTACGTACCTTATGAGGGGAACCTTGGCCTTTTTGGGCCCCTTTTGAGGGCGTCTGGCGAGGACAATAACCCAAAATTTCTTTAAAATGTATGTTTTTCTACGTCTCGAGACATTTCCGGATATGATTTGAGTGTTTAAGCGCATGCATGTGCGAAAATAAAAAATGGCCCTTTTTGAGTAAAATGGCGTCTGATCGGTAAACGCCTCCTAATATCCCGTCTTACTCTTCGAATTCCTATTTAGGACACTTATCTCTAACAAATGGCGTATACTCCATCCATGTACGTACCTTATGAGGGGAACCTTGGCCTTTTTGGGCCCCTTTTGAGGGCGTCTGGCGAGGACAATAACCCAAAATTTCTTTAAAATGTATGTTTTTCTACGTCTCGAGACATTTCCGGATATGATTTGAGTGTTTAAGCGCATGCATGTGCGAAAATAAAAAATGGCCCTTTTTGGGTAAAATGGCGTCTGATCGGTAAACGCCCCTTAATATCCCGTCTTAATCTTCGAATTCCTATTTGGGACACTTATCTCTACAAAATGGCGTTTACTTCATCCATGTACCTTATGAGGGGAACCTTGGCCTTTTTGGGCCCTTTTTGAGGGCGTCTGACTCGAGTAAAGCCCCCACTCAGCCCGTCTGACTCAGTATTTTCTATTTGTACTAACATTTCCGGTTCATTTGCCGTCGAGACCTACCATGTACCTTATGAGGGGAACTTGGGCCTTTTTTCGGCTTTTTTGGCCCCCTGTGGGGCCTAAAAGCCCCCACGTTGAGGAGTAAGACGCGCGTTTTGTTAGTAGAGTAGTTTTTCCGCTCCTATTCCAATAGTCAAAACATATGTACCTTATGAGGGGAGCTTTTATGTTGCTGGCTCTTGGACTATGAGGGTTTGTTTTTATATTTCATTTACTTTATTTTTATTTCACATTTACTTACCGTCTCACAGCATCTGGTTCGACTACTTACCCTATAGTGCGGACGGTTGCTACGTCTCCATGGCGACCAACGGACCTCACGCAAACAAATAAAGCACAAACCCCCTTAATGGTAAAACGCAGGGGTTTATCAATGTACGGGCCACGTAGGCAGAGCTCCGTTGCCACTGGAATCTCAAGATAATAGCTAATAGCTAGATTTATGTTGAAAGTTAAAGATGTTTTCCAAAATGTTCTTTCAATGGTGTCAGATGAGCTTCAGTGCATTGAATTAAATAATGTATCATCTGCTCTTTACTTTCCTTGCTGATTTATTATTTTATTTGAGATTTTCGGTGAGATTGTTGAAGACTTCTTGGACAGATAGAGCGACACACGAGCAAGGCATAGTTTATGTTGGACACAATTTGAGGTAATTTTAGGGTGAATAATACTAATGACAAACCACGATTGGAATCGTGTTAACTTGTCATCAACAATACATATTGAATTAGCCTCTAGTATTTGTTGATTTCAAATCAATGTGAGTGGCAGCGGTTCACAAAAAATCACTCCAACTCTTGATAAGAGGGTCCGCCTTTCACAGTTACTCTTTAGAGCCTTAAGATGAGAAGACGAGCTGCCATTCCTGCAGGTCGCTATTTTCAAAGATGGCGACCAAAACCATGAACCGTTTATAACTCTGTTCTCTTTCATTCGATTTCCATTTTTATTTTTAAAAGACACTTCTCATAGATTATATTATTTGCCATCTCAACATCGTAAAACAAAAAACAAACATTATTTACTTGAAATTTATTTTTCCGTAGCTTGGGCACCAACCTCGTGACTTCACTTCGAGCACGCAGGTTTACGAATATATAACCCATTCTTACAATGTTTGAAAGCAAAGATAGAATATTACTAGGGCGCTCATGCTCACCACTTTCGTTTCAATTATGGCGGGCCAGTTTACCAAAGGCAGTTATCCGGGAATCCACGAGCGGTGCGCACCATTCTCACATTTCTCACCCCCCGTCGCTTGTATGGATGTACGTCAATTCGAATCTATTAATTATTAATAATGGTGTATTTATTGCATTTTATCATATCTGTTTACCTCTGGAACGTATACCTCGGTATATAAACCAGGCCATTTTGGGTTTGACCCAGGACAAATTGCAACATTTATGTTTTTGGTATCATTTTTTCAGAAAACAATCCCCTTTAACATAGTCAAACTCCGCAAAAATCCGACGACTAGGATTTTTTTTATGGAGCTTTAACTAAAATTCTAATTCAAATTACACTTCAAAATTTTAAATGTACTCGGACTAGCCGAGTTTGGATTCAAATGAACTGTCACACAGGGGTCACTAGAGGTCAATAATTTCTTACGAATTATTAATCAGATCGTACTAGAAATACATTTTAAATTATTGAATTAAGGTTACGGCGTATCAATTTTAAACACGTTTTTATCCGCATTATCAATGTTTCTCTCCTTACAAGATAGGTATATAGATAGATATTTTTATTTCCCGCAGTAAACTGTACATTACAACATTAAAATATTAATTAATTATGTTACAATATTCGACAAGTTTGTGTACCCTACCGAGCATTTAGAAAAACGTCAGTTCAGTATTAATACAAAAACTTGAAAATAAAATTAATATCAATGTTAAAAGCTCACATATATAAAACAAAACCTGAAGAGATTCAGACAAAAAACGTGATGTCAAAACAGGAAAAAGACAAAGTATGGCACTATACGCCTGGACCTAGAAATATAAGGACACATTAAGATTTCAGAATACGTTTTCATAAAGCTATGTCTCAAAATAGTTAAATGAATTTTAATTTGAATACAACGATCTCATATAAACTTGAGTGTCAAGGTTACAGGTCCATATCAGTAAATGGTGAACGGCAGGTACGATGTTAAATAACAGTTAATGTAATGGTAAAGTTGCCTTCATTACATTCCTCCCGGCAGACGAGCACACGTTCTTGAGTTGCAATCAGTTTTACATCTACACCGTATAACTTTCAGAAGATTTTCTGGGGCTGGTGCTAAATCACACACCACTGGAAGTAATTTGCCTGTCTTTATAACCCATCTCCATTGTGTAGGATTCATGTCTACTCCTTTTCAAGCATTTATTTGATTGTACACGCTTACGCTGTGGTACCTATTAAGCACGCGGTTCAGCCCTAACAAACGTGTTCCTGACGCAGTCTGTTCCGTAAACCATCGGTAGCGGGAATAATCAAGGTTTTCAGTTTGTTCTCCGCCATGCATGCTTACCACTGCCTTCTTCCCCCTTTTAGGGTTGGCTACAAAGCTCATACATAAAACAGATTAAAATCACCTTTTGTTGCTAATAAACGTTTGAAACAAAACCAGAGGATCAATTCAGATTTCGTCGTCACCGATCTTCATGCGGACCTTATCCGAAAAAAATGTCCTTTTAAAACTGACACATTTTCTCCTGTCATGAATTTATCTAGTATGGGCCTACGTGTACGAACACTGTTACTTTCGTCCACGTTGAGACTATCATCTGCTACTTCGCCCGTTTATAAGCTTCATAGTGATAAGTATCTTGAAAGGTACCCATGAAGAATTGATATGTTATCTTTTCGGTCACTTTCTTGTCTCTCATTCGATGAAAATGTGTTGCTCACTTGTCTCGTATGATATCCGACACGTTTGTTGCATAGCTCTTTTGACATCGGTGCATTTAGGCATTACTCAAACAGGGACTGTTATCGTATCACTGATAGAGGTGGCTCAGCGGTAAGACGCGAGACTCTAATTCGGGAGGTCACCTGTTCGATTCCGGCCACCGCCAGTCCTGACTGAAGGTTTTTTCCGAGTTTTTCCTCAGTCGTTTAGGCGAATGCTGGGATTGAGTCCTATACTTATTGCCCTCGGACATTCCTTCCGAGCTATCCAAACACCCTAATAACCTAGTTAGTCACCTGAAAAGGGGCACATCAGGTAAACCTGGTGTGCACCCAATAACGGGTATTCCTACGAAAAATGATTATGATGTTATCTTATCGTGGTAGGCAGGTATTTGTGATTTATTAATCCCGCGAGACCTATGCCGGCTGAAGCGTTTGCTTCTGGATGCCCCCCCCCCCCCCCCCCCCCCTCCTAGCCGGACAGGTCAAGAAAGAGAAGCTAGACGAAATGCGGTGCAAAGCTTCCAGTAACTTAATAATGATTCTGTTAGTTTAAGTACTCGATTATATTATATGTATAATAATGTTGACACTGACTTTAAATTAAACTGTATAAACAAAATGGATGAATGGCTAGCCCTAATTACAATTTTATTTGTTTCCATAAAATTGTACTTGTATTGTGATGTAAGAAAATGCCTCAATGGCCTTAATCCCACCCATAATAAAAACCGAAATCAATCATTCAATTTATCAATCTACAAAGAAGAAATATTATGTGGGGATTGGAAAAAACAGTTATTTTCCGAAACACTTAAACCCACGATAAAACACAAAAAACCTTGTTGGCCATTAATATTACTCACCGAACTACGACAGGATATCTTAATGCTCCATACAGTATGGAAAGACGACACTTGCACTGGTAACTTGAAGCGAACACAGACACAGCAATACGCCTACTCGCTTATCACAGCTAGGCCTGTGTGTGTGAACCGCGTGTATTACAATTTGTTCACAATTATTTCGTGTCATTTAGACTCAAACTGGCACTCTAGGGCTTAAAGTGAGACCCATTGCATTTAAAAGCCATTTTCATTTAGGGTATCGTATGTTACCAGAATACGGTTTGTTTCTGGATTCACATATTTTGGTAAATATTCAAATGTCTTTTCCTTAAAGATTAAAAAAAAAAAATTGAAAATCGAGTTTTGGAAATCTTTAAAACTAACGCTTGAATTAAAATAACTATTAACATTTTAATTAATTGTACTAGACCGGACAGTTGTCAAGCGGTAAAGTTTATTTGGAATATGTTAGTTACCATGACAAACAATAATTGTTTCCACAAACATTTTCTGTACCGATGACCTTGGGTCAAATAGTTTGTTTCTTGAACTACTAAAATGCAGAGTGCTCCAATTCATGA
>CAMDTW010000284.1:0-12500 GCA_945910005.1 Isoperla grammatica | reverse complement strand
TGCTCCCGGCCTACTTGTATTGTTCCTTCACAGTAGAAAAAGAGGTTACATGGAAGAGAGACCGAAGTTCGAGTCTCGTCCGCTTCTAATGAGTTCTAACTGCTGTTTGTTAATAAATATACTTATTAGTTATTATTATTATTCTTAGGTGTAGTTAATTGTAAAGCTTTGTTAATGTTCACCTTTCTAAATTAGTTTTATAACTGATTTAAATAGGATTAGCATTAATAAAAAATTGATTATTTCTAAGCTATGTACAAGTAATAAATAAGATCAGCAAAAACAAAGTATTTGTAAAGACCCGCTTCAAAACCAATACAGATGTTGATATAATACGGTAAAATGATATTAATTAAGCGAGCGAAGCGAGCGTCTCCACGAGACTCTTATGGCACTTCGTTCTGTTTTTTGTTTTTTTGTTGTTTTTGTTGTTTTGTTTTTATGTCTGTCGATAGCGGTCGAACAGAAAGTGCGATCAACTTGAAATTTGGACTATCCACAAGCTTTGATGTGGATTGAAGGTGTATAGTTTTGAGGCACAATCGTTATAACGTTACAAAGTTAAACCATAGTTACTGAAAAATATTTTTCTGAAACACAATGGTGGCAAAATGTAAGATAGCCATATTTTTTTAAAACTTTTTCCAATCCCGAATATGTTCATGTTATTGCGATCTGATTAATATTGGCAAAGTGACTCAAAAGTTATTCGAAAATATATTTCTGGAACACAGTAACAGCAAAATGTGAGGTAGTTATCTGATAGTGAATTTTTGTCCGGTCATGAATATACTAATTTAAACGCGATCGGATACGTATTAGAAGAAGAAATTACATTTCAAATGCTTTCAATCACTGTTAGTAACGGTGGCGCACCGCGGCGAAAACACTAGACAGAATGACAACGAAAATTCTAAGCAACGCACATTGCACTGCATTCAACAATGTCGGGAAGTATAATATCTATGGAAATTAGAAAATGTTTTCAATGAGCATTCTTGAATTGTTGTTAATTGTTGTTTTTATTAGCTTTGAGATCTTTTCGCCAGAACGTTCGTAGATATGGACGCGCTCGCTTATCAACGTGTTACACGGAGCGTTTTGCGAGTATTATTATAACTGCTTTTTTGTGGTGGAAACAACTTACTTTTTGCTGTAGGATAGCTCAGAATTGTATCTATGCTGACTCGGTCTTTCTGCCTAGCAGTCCACGCCCTCTCTGCTTCATCCATAGTCCCCACTTCACCATCCCCCACCCCATCACCACTAGGGTTCATAGGGGCATAATACTCATCTGGATCATCACCAACTCCATCCCCATTCCCATCATTTCCATCTGGATCATCACCATTTCCCTCAACATCATCATCAGTTTCATCTTGATCTTCACCACCCCCCTCCCCCTCATCATCCTCACTCTCATTCATGGCATAGTCGTCGTCCTCCTCCTCCTCTCGACCAAACATCTCCGCCCCCTCTTCATCAGCAGATGTCTCCACTAACTTGCTCCCCTCACCATGAGAGCTTGGACTCCCATCTGCAACACATTCACATTATTAGCAGCTCAGCCCACACTAAGCAATGTTCATTGTTCCTAGGGATCCAGGGTGCGAGTTGACGGCTTGGCAGAGGATCACTTGATATGATATAAGATGTGATAGGTATCCAGGAGGCGAGTTGTCAACCTGGCAGAGGGTCATTTGATATGGTTTCAGATGTGATAGGTATCCAGGAGGCGAGTTGTCAACCTGGCAGAGGGTCATTTGATATGGTTTTAGATGTGATAGGTATCCAGGAGGCGAGTTGACGGCTTGGCAGGGGGTCACATGATTTGATATAAGATGTAATAGGTATCCAGGATGCTAGTTGACGGCTTGGTAGAGAGTCACTTGATATGATATAAGATGTGATAGGTATCCAGAGTGCGAGTTGACGGCTTGGCAGGGGGTCACTTGATATGATATAAGATGTGATAGGTATCCAGAGTGCGAGTTGACGGCTTGGTAGAGGGTCTTTTGATATAATATAAAATGTGATAGGTATCCAGGGTGCGAGTTGACGGCTTGGCAGAGGGTCACTTGATATGATATAAGATGTGATAGGTATCCAAGGTGCTAGTTGACGGCTTGGCAGAGGGTCACTTGATATGATATATGATGTTATTGGTATCCAAGGTGCGGGTTGACGGTTTGGCAGAGGGTCACTTGATATGATATAAGATGTGATAGGTATCCAAGGTGCGAGTTGACGGCTTGGCAGAGGGTCACTTGATATGATATTCATATAAGATGTGATAGGTATCCAGAGTGCGAGTTGACCAATGAATTTCAACATCTAAAGTAGGCTAGATCGCCAGTCTCCCAACCTTCCACTCAGTAGCAAGCGTAGCGATTTGAAGCCATCTTGAAATTGGCAATTTACATGCTTATTTCGACCTTTTAGTACTGCTAGCGCTACCGATGGCAGAAAGTCGCATTAGAAACTCCTATCCCCGCCTGTGTTATTTTTCCATTTCAAGATGGCATCAAAGTGCTACGCCTGCTGCTGCTAGCCTGGCGATTCAGCCTACTATAGAGTATACATGTTGAAAATCATTGGAGTTGACGGCTTGGTGGAGGGTACTTGATATGATATAAAAGGTGATAGGTATCTATGATCATCATTAAATGTCGTCATTCGGATGGGTGGTGTTGGGGGGGGGGGGGGGGGGGGAGAATTCTGGTTGGGAATGAATTTAATCCACGCAACATAAGTTTTGTATCATTGAAGAATGATGTATTTTTAAACTTTGAAATTTATATCGACGATACGTCTGCTCCAGTATGTAAAAGTTTTATGTTACTCTCTATGGTTGTTTTGAATCGTGCATAACGTATGTCTGACATGAGTGTTGATTTAACATTGATTTGTGGGCATAGCAAGATTTATTTCCGTGGTTGGTGTGGCCTCCATCCTATCTGAGCACTGACCAAGTTTTATGGAGGATAATAATAATAATAATAATAATAATAATAATAATAATAATAATAATAATAATTATTATTATTATTATTATTATTATATTTTTTTTTTACATCCCATTATTTTGCAACTTTGGCATATCGAGACGATGAGTGGGCGACATGAGGATGAAGATGAAGAAACGTCACATGTCCGAATCAGATCTATTGCACATAGTGGGGGTCGGCATAAGGGGATTCCAGCAAGGGAAGGATGAGCCAAGTGGAAGGAGCAATCTTCAGTGGGACAGGGGGGGAAAGGGACAGGGTCTCCTTCGGCGCCTCTTGTGATTAGCAGTCACTCTGGGCCTATTCTACACGGGGCGAGACGGGCATTTTGAGGTTTAGAATCTGAACTTCGATTGGAAGAATCGTTTATTTGACCCTTTTGATTGATAAATATTCTTTTGCTACACTCACTTATGTGAACAAAATTAGGTTTTAGGTAAGACTTAGAGTATGACTTAGAAGAATTTCCTGTTTGTTTGGCTAGGAAGTTTTGTATGTAGTTATCGTTTTGTTCTAATTATATGGGTTTTGTGTGGTAATGTTTGCTTAGCATTTTGTGTTGGAATGTCCTAATCAATTACAAAAAGTGGAATGTTTACCTAAAGTATTGCTAACCTAACATTCTGTTATTTTTGAATTTTGGTTTTTGAATTTTGGTGTTGTTCTTCTAGGGCAAAGGAAAAAGCATCTTCTAATGAATCAGGGCCTACGTAACGTGACTATCAATGCAATGGTTGTCTGTAGCAGAGTCAAGAGGGGGTTTGGACCACAAAGCAGGTCAGCATTAATGGTGAAGAATAACATGATGATAGAAAAGGATGATATGAAAGACGATCAAGTATATGCGAAGGGAGGAAGTATGCATGATAGCCCTCTTTGCTTCACCGGTCACTACGTAGAACGACCCCTTCCGGTTGATATGATACTGTTTTAACAAAATAACGATGAACCATTTTTTTAAACTGATTGTAAACTGGAAATCACGGCTCATATTTTATTGCATATGCGGGCAATGCGTTTGTGAGTATGTTTCACGTGTTTATTTACTTTTAACAATTACATATTTGTTATTGAAGGACATTTACATTTTTTTTTTAAATTTTGTATATGTTTAATCTTCTCTTATACAAAAAATTGTTTTTCTTTATTATTAATTTTAATCATTTTCTGTCGTCGAGTTTTTATTAATACATTGTTTTATTGTACGTAGGTAGGTTGTAATCATTGTCTTACGTTATAAATCGGTTTTTGTTACAAAATAGGATAGCGTTAATTTAATAAATAAAGCTAATAATGTTACCTGCGTGGCCGTCATGGGCGCGACTTAGCAGAACCAGGAGTAGAACCCAGAACACCTTCATCTTGGATACTGAGCTAACGCGGCCTCAGCCCGGAATGTATATATATATTATGGTGGATATATCAACTTGTCATAATGTGCGTCAACAGCTTCACGTGCGCTGTGTTCAGATTACGTGAACATTAGATTTACTGCCGATCCTGAGAAACATTAATGTCGATAACATTGGAAACAATGGATCACGCCATATCAGCTGGCTATGATACATGAGGCTTGGGCCCAGTAATAGAACCCCGGCCCCCTAACCCACGAGGCGGACGGTTTGGAAATGTGTGGGAAAAACAATATTTAAAGTAATGACCTAAAACACCGTATGACTATAGCCAAGGCCGTCTAGATATATCACTTCGCTCTCCAGGCCTGCAACTGCTTGGCGTGACGTCACGAGCATAGGCGGACTGGCGAGCGGCCGTTGCATGGCGCGCATAGGAATAATACGGCGCGCAACACAGTATTTGCCTTATAAAACAAAGTTACTCACTATTTTGCCCCCTCATATGCATGTCCCAAGAAAAGGATAAAGTTACGGTGCGGATGGTACCGTAATTGTTCCGCGTTTACATCATTTGACTGCGTAATTGGCACCTAAATAAACTATTGACGTTTCTAATTTTGAGCCCATAGGCTTATGAGTGATACTTCTATTTTACATACGATTTATTCGGAAAAAAGCGTATAATGGAAATATGTGGTTATGAAATAAAGTGGATTGCTTGGATTATTTTGTATTCCAATTATGAATCAAAGCATCATAGTAAATTATATCTCTTATTACTCATGCTTACTTTTTAATTATTTATTATCAAATAGTAGAACATGGCCTTGTCCATCTCCAGTCCAGCCAGATGAAACTCTACAATGATCCTCCAAAACCATTGTTGTCGACAAAAGATAGCAGGATCCATGGAAGGCTGTAAGGAACGAAAAGCTTTAGCAGGCGTACTGTCAGACACGTAAATGAAGGCTGTGGAATCCCCCACAGGACCCCCCTACCAGTTAACGAGTTTTAACGAGGCGAACGAAATTCAAGTGCCAAATCGCGATGGCGCGTGTATCTGACGTCCTGCTCGTGTCACCGTGGGTAGAGCGGGGCGTTGAACATCGCGTAACACCGGTTGGAGGTTGACGTTGGTGCTGGATGTAGTCGATGTCATGGGTAGTCCTGATGAGCTTGCTCCTGTATTCGGTTGGTGGAGGAGTGGGGAGAGCGTTGCTGGTGGTTGAGTGGCTACAGTCTCGTCGGCGAGGATGAATGCAGGTTTTACTCGGTCAATCGACACAACCACCCTCTTCCCATGACGGAGGATTGCAAAATACTTTTCATGTCTCTCAACAATCTCAAAAGGTCCGTCGTACGGTTGTGTCAAGGGAGTTGTGACTGCGTCATGTCGAAAGAAAACGTGTGAACAGGTTGCAAGGTCCTTGAAAATGAAAACCGAGCGCTGCCCATGACGTGCGGGGCGAACTGGTCGAATCAACTCGAGGCGTCGCCGAAGCTGATCGACGTACGTTGACGTGCTGTCCGCCGTTAGTGTTGGAGGTGATAGGTACTCGCCAGGAAGACGGAGCGTTGTTCCGTACACGAGTTCTGCTGGAGTAGCCTTGACGTCCTCCTTCCATGACGAGCGAATACCTAACATGACCCATGGAAGGTGGTCCGTCCATCGCTCCCCCTCGTGACACTTGAGCGCTGTCTTAAGTTGTCGATGGAGGCGTTCCACCATACCATTGGCGGCCGGGTGGTAATCAGTGGTTCGAATGAGAGTAGTGCCGGTCAGGTGGTTCAATGACCTGAAAAGGCACGACTCAAATTGGCGACCTTGGTCGGAGGTGATCCGTAGGGGCGTCCCGAAGCGTAAGATCCACCCAGAGACGAAGGCGGATGCGACGGTGGCAGCGGTGATATCAGCAATCGGGATTGCCTCGGGCCAACGCGTGAACCTGTCCACACATGTCAACATGTAGCGAAAACCGGCCAACTCTGGAAGAGGACCGACCAGATCGATGTGGATATGCTCGAATCTCGCTCCCGGGACCTCGAAGTGTTCAACGGGTGCAGAGACGTGGCGCGTGACCTTCGACCGTTGGCACGCCATGCAAGTGCGTGCCCACTCCCTACAATATTTCCGCATGGAAGGCCACACAAAACGGTGTGATACCAAGCGAGCGGAGGCAGCGATGCCGGGGTGGGACAGACTGTGGAGACTGTCAAACACTTGGCGTCGGAGGGTGGTTGGGACGAAAGGTCGCTCCATCTGCTTGGACGTGTCGCAGAAGATCAACAGGTTTCCGTCAGCAAGGAACCGCTGTTGGAGCTGGAGTGAAGTGGTGCTCTGCCGGAGTGTCTGGAGCTCGGGGTCATTTGCCTGGGCTCGGGCGATGTCAGCGAGGGTGACTGCACCTGATATGGCTTCCACTCGAGACAGAGCATCAGCAACGACGTTCTCTTTACCGGGCACATAGCGAATGTCCGTGGAGAATTGTCCAATATAGTCCAAGTGACGAAATTGTCGTGGCGAGCACTTGTCAGTTTTCTGTTTAAATGCAAACGTCAGAGGTTTATGGTCTGTGTAAATGACAAATGTTCTCGCTTCCACCATATGGCGGAAGAATCGTATGGCCTCGTACACGGCAAGCAGTTCGCGATCATACGCACCATAATTCCGCTGGGTTGCGTTCAACTTCCGCGAGATGAAAGCAAGTGGTTGCCATCCTCGGCTCGTCCTCTGCTGCAGAGCGGCTCCAACACTAGTGTCCGAAGCGTCCGCGATGACGGCAAGCTCGGCTTCCGGGTCGGGGTGAGCTAGAAAAACTGCCTCTGAGAGACTGCGCTTGCATCGTTTAAACGTAGCCGTGAGGATCGGTGTCCATGTGATTGGTGTCTTACCCTTGCTGTTGGCGCCGGCAAGGAGGTCGTTCAGAGGAGCCTGAAGCCTGGCGGTGGAAGGTAAGAAACGCCTGTAAAAATTTAGCATTTCTAGGAACTGTCGGAGTTGTCGGAGATTACTGGGTTGAGGGAATGAGGCGATCGCATCAACCTTGTCTTGAAGGGGTCGAGTCCCAGAAGCGTTGACCGTGTACCCGAGAAATCGGACCTCTTCAGCCCCAAACACGCACTTTGATGTGTTCACGAGTATTCCGTACTCGGAGAGTCGTGCGAACAGTAGGCGCAGATGTTGCTCGTGTTCCTCGGGTGATTTTGAAGCGATGAGAATATCATCAATGTACGCGTATGCGAAATCGAGTCCTCGGATTGCTCCGTCGATAAAGCGTTGGAAAGTTTGGGCTGCGTTGCGTAAACCGAAGCTCATGTAGGGGAACTCGAAGAGACCAAACGGAGTGCAGATGGCTGTCTTGGGAATGTCTTCTGTTGCAACGGGGATCTGGTTGTACGCTCGAACCAGATCAATCGTTGAAAATATTGTTTTGCCAGCGAGGGTTTGGGCAAAATCTTGAATGTGGGGGACTGGGTAGCGGTCGGGGATCGTTCGGTCGTTCAGAGGGCGGTAGTCTCCACATGGTCTCCATTGATCCTCCTTCTTAGGAACGAGATGGAGAGCTGCAGACCAACTGCTTGACGACCGTCGTGCCACGCCAGACGTCAACATGGCGTCGAAATCTCGTTTGGCAATGCGTAGGCGATCCGGTGCGAGCCGTCGTGGCTTGCACGATGCTGGGTGGCCAGGCGTAGTATGGATGTGATGCACAGTCGAATGTTTCACAACCTGCTGCGTGCCGGCAGGACGCGTGATGTCTGGAAATTCCGCCAAGATAGTAAGATAGCGAGAACCTCCGCAGACTGCCTTGACGTGTTCCTGTGTGTCGTTCGACGAGCGGCCAGCGATGACACATGACGTGACGCTATCGACGAGTCGTCTTGCTCGAGCATCGACGAGCAGGCCATAGTAAGACAGGAAATCTACTCCGATAATAGGTTTCGATACGTCGGCTATCACAAATTTCCAAACGAAATCACGACGGAGGCCAAGGTCGAGGTTAAGGGTGATGGTGCCGTAGGTTGCTATGACGGAACCGTTGGCAGCGAAAAGCTCGTACGTCGTCGGAGCGCGAGGTCCGCTGACCAGCGTGCGAGGGTACACGCAGAGGTCGGTTCCGGTGTCGACGAGGAACTGTCGGCGTGTTGGAACATCCATCACGAAAAGGCGGCGAGAACTTGGGCAGCCGTCAGCCGCGTTTACGGACTGCCGTTGGAGTTTTTTCTCTTCGGATAGGCGGGATAGCTACATGGCGGTCGGCAGCGTCTGGCGTTCTCTCCGAATGTGCGGTGAAACCAACACATCTCGTTGTCCGAAGCACCTGGAACAGTATCGCGCCCGGCAGACGTTGTTGCTCGCTGCTGGTCTGCTGAACGCGTGCGAGTTGTCGCTGCGCTGCGGCCTGCGGAGAGGGCTGCGACTTGCTGTGTCAGCTCCTCAATCTGTACCCGACAGCTGGTCAAGTCGGCCGGATTGTCGACTGCCGCGACACGGAATGGGGCGGCCGTACTCTCGTAGATGCGGTCGGCAATGACAGCTAGCGCCTCGAGGTTGTCTGGAGGTGACGAGGCTAGTATATCGGACATCCGTTGTGGCAATCGGCCGAGCCACAGAACGCGCAACACGTCATTGGACACAGTCGTGCCACCAAGAACGCGCATATGGCTTAGGAACTGTGACTGTGAACGATCTCCCATCTCCTCGTGCTGGAGCAATTGCTTTAGTCGTGCTTCCAACGAGGGTGAGAATCGGCGAATAAGTTCAGCCTTTAAGCTGTTGTACTTGCCTTCCGCTGGTGGGTTGAGAATTATGTCTCGCACTGCAGCGGCGTAGCGTTGGTCAAGCGCGCCTGTCACAGTGTGGAATTTGGTTGTGTCCTGTGTGATCCCGGCCAAAACAAACTGGCTGTCGATTCGCGCAAACCAAAGCACCGGATCGTCTTGCCAAAATGGCGGGACACGCACGCTCACACGGGCAACCGTATCGGTGGCTGCCGTGACCACGGGGTCTGTCATTGCAAAAACACAATTATGAACGTACAAAAATAATGTTCAAGTAAATCTCTAGGCCTAGTACTCACACACAAAATACTCGAACACGCATTTGTGGGGTCACCAGATCGGTCGGTAGCTCGTACAGATGGAAATGTCGCTGCGTGTTCATATCACGTCGGGGTCACCACTGTAGTGCGTGCAAGTAGGAGACGAGAGATGTAATGAATGTTATTTATTAGATGAGCGAAGGGAAGCGGAGTGAATCTTTCCATACAACTCGATCGGCGCTTTGTCTGTGTGTCTGTATGTCTGTATGTATGTATGTATGTCTGTATGTGCGCTAAATTTTGTTCGTCGCGCACAGGTCAAACGGCTTGACGTATTTGGCTGACATTTTCGGGCAACGTTAGTGACCACTAAACTCGATGCTGTTAACATAACCAGCAAAATTAGTCACGATGCCAACGTACAAAAAAAATTAATTACTGAAAAATAAAATTTGTTTATTTATTTATTTAATTAAATGAAAACTTACAAACGGATTTGAATAAGGTTTCACATGTAGGTTTGTATCAACAGTACCAACATATGATTATAATTTCAAAATTGTACGTTTATCCGCCATGTTATAAAAAAATATTGTTTATTTACAACAATAATTTCTTCATTTTTACAGGGTTCCACCGATATGATTTGCATTTGCGGACTGTTGCAGTTAGATGTACATAGTATACACAAAACATAGCGTACGTAACACTACCTATGCAGTATTATTTGGAATTTCGATAGCTGTCATAGAATGGCTACAATGACGTTAGATGCCAACCTACAAAAAATTAACAACTGAAACACATGTTTTGTTATTTATTTAATTAAATTAAAACTTACAAACCAATATAAATAATTTTTTATATGAAAGTCCACATCAAGAATACCAACACACGACAACAGTTTCAAAATTGTAGCTTCAACCGCCATTTTATAAACAAATATTGTTTATTTACGGCAGAAATTTTCTTCGTTTTTACAGTGTTCCACCGATATGATTCGCATTTGCGGACCATTGAAGCTAGACGCACATAGTATGCTGCCGAAATGGCTTACGCAGTCAGACCTTTCTTATTATGTATGTGGAATTTTGATAGCTATCATAGAATGGCTACAATGACGTGTTATGTGTTATGACTTTCACGGCAAACATGCAGAAAATAACAACAAACTTGGTCGACAGTTTAAAAAGCTATTATTATAGTTTTAATGCGAGTTATTGTATAATGAAACAATATAACATTTAGATATAGTCTGTATCTACATTATGGAACTTTCCATACACTGATAGGTTTAATAGTTTATGAATAAGAGCCTATTGAGTAGACCACGGTCGAAGAAAATTATGCGAAAATCCATCAACTTGAAGGTTTTAATTTCTTTAAAGAAAACTTCTTAACGGATTTAAAAAATATTTCGTGCATTTATTAGCAACATATCAAGAAATAATATACTTAAGTTATAAGGTTGTAACTTGATCCGCCATCTTGTAAAAAAATCAAATGTTTATTATAAAGGTATATTTTTTTTAAAGAGTAATATGATATGCAAATGATTTAATTGATTTGATACATTGAAAAAAATCGCTCATCTGTCAACGCGGAGCGTTTTCCTAGTTAATTACATGTACAAAATCAAATAGTAGAACATGGCCTTGTCCATCTCCAGTCCAGCCAGATGAAACTCTACAATGATCCCCCAAAACCATTGTTGTCGACCAAAGATAGCAGGATCCATGGAAGGCTGTGAGGAACGAAAAGCTTTAGTAGGCGTACTGTCAGACACGTAAATGAAGGCTGTGGAATCCCCCACAGATGGTATTGGTTATTGTATATCATGTTTGATTCTACAACTGATAATTGAATATCGTTAATTGGTTGATTTTGGTGTAAATAAATTATTTGAAGCATTTTGGACTACTTGTTTGTCCTGTTGATGTACTGTAGTTCGATTTACAGCCCGGCACGCAACATTTGCGAGGCATTTTGTCCGCCGAACCTCAGAGTTTATTTTATGGGAATAAAATATGTTCATAAAACGTCATTTTAAAACAAAATAGTAACGGAATTGTCACTGTGAAGACACGATATCACGAATAATCACTGAACATGATAATAAATAACACTTCACATACTTCACGACGTTTCAAAAGTTTCTTTTTCCACACAAACACATACTGTACACACCCGCACAAAACTCGGCTCGAATGTAACATGTTGTTTCGACTATTAGGTAAAGACGTGACTTAATTGAAACTGTACTGTATACCTACCTAAGTAACCCATATTGTAGCTCAGACGGAAATAGCTATTTCTTGGATACGTAAATAAGTCTAAATGGACAATTCAAAGACAATGCAAATGTCAATGGACTTTGAAAGGAATTTTAATCCCATTTCTTGCTTACAGGAAGTGCAAACATGCTTCAGATGGTGCAGAATATTATACTGTCAAGTACTTAAATACATCACGCATCAGACGGTCGGGAATGTCGAGAAAACAAATACAAATTGGGAGATGTTGTGTAGCGCGCAATGCTTTTCATAGCGCGTGGAGCCGAGCCATCCGCCTACTTGCGTGACGTCACAGCGGTGATCGAGAGCCAGTTGCAGGCCTGTACATCACGAAGGCCCTAACCTTCATCTAATCGTAGGCTACTCAATTTCTTACCTTTATGAAGGCATATTTTTTAACGCCTACCGAGATTTAAAATTAGAATTAATATTTCGATATAAGCTTTGACGAAACCAAAATTTGTATTTTGTACAAGTCGAATGGTGAATAAACATATTATTATTATTATTATTATTATAATTATTATTATTATTATTATTATTATTATTATTATTATTATTATTATTATTATTATTATTATTATTATTATTATTATTATTATTATTATTATTATTATTATTATTATTATTATTATTATTATTATTATTATTATTATTATTATTATTATTATTATTATTATTATTATTATTACTATTATTATTATTATTATTATTATTATAATTATTATTATTATTATTATTATTTTTATTATTATTATTATTATTATTATTATTATCATTATTATTATTATTTTTATTATT
>CAMDTW010000283.1:0-34131 GCA_945910005.1 Isoperla grammatica | reverse complement strand
CCATTGCTACTAGTTTACGAAACACAAAACGACTCCCAATTCTCTCCCCCCCCCCCCCCACCGATACGATTAGCCTCGCTACACCAGTCGATAGAAACAGTCTTAATTTGTATCGACATCGCGCATTGGAAGATACAGATGAACACTTGCAAAATGCCCTCGCCGTCCATTATTTCACACATGACACCGGTACACAAGTTGTTACGAGGGGGGGGGTGGGGGGGGGCGCACGACGAGTGCTAGCCAGCCAATAGCGCACGTGTCAGTAGCTAGCTATAGCTGTGCAAGGTCACGCCAGCAGCGAGCGAGTGGTTAGCGGGGTGGGGGGGGGGGGGGGGGGGGGAGGCATCAACCATCCATCGATATCTGTCTATAATTTTCATCCTATTGCGACTTGTTGGTCTTAAACGTGTGGAAGCTCTATCATTGTGTAACTATCGTCTACACAACGTATCGTCGTACAGTGTCGACAATATATTATTGTGTAAAAAGTCTCGTGTAATTCAATGTATTGGAATTTTTTTGAATTTTCTTGATTTTTTTTTTGGAATTTTTTTGTTTTTTTTTTGGAATTTTTGCAATTCAAGAGCGTCAGCTCATTCTGACAAATAAAGATGATTAATTTAAGATCATCAATTAATTTATACGTTGAGCGCGATTCTCGTGTTGGTCACGCAAAGATTTTTTGCAACCGTTTTCCGAACAGGGATCCGGTGGTGAAGCGAAGTAAATTTCAAAAATATATATAAAATCTCAGTCGTCGCGTTGTTGCAGTTTGATTCAGTCAGACTATATATAGGTATAGCGTTCGTGTGAGTAATTTCTTTTCTACACGTTAATTCGCCATCCGAATCATCACTCTCGTCTTCAAGTCTCGTGTAATTCAATGTATTGGAATTTTTTTGAATTTTCTTGATTTTTTTTTTTTGAATTTTTTTTTTTGATTTTTTTTTGGGAATTTTTTTAATTCAAGAGCGTCAGCTCATTCTGACAAATAAAGATGATTAATAATTAAATATTATTAATTAATTTATACGTTGAGCGCGATTCTCGTGTTGGTCACGCAAAGATTTTTTGCAACCGTTTTCCGAATAGGGATCCGTGGGTGAAGCACAGTAAATTTTCAAAAATATATGTTATAATATTTCATATCTCAGGCGTCGCGTTGTTGCAGTTTCATTCAGTCAGACTATATATATAGGTACCGGTATAGCCTGCGTGCGAGCCTAATCAAAATTTAATCTAATCTCATGATCGCCTGCCCAATTTCTTTTCTACACGTTAATTCGCCATCAGAATCGTCACTCTCGTCTTCAACCTCGGGATAAAACTCCGCGCGTTTTTTGTTTTTTTTCTCTCAGTTTGGAACTAAATAATTACAATCATAGTTTGTGTGGCACATTGTTCCTATATACAGTACTTGTGTCGGTAGATCCTTGAACCGGTAAATATAGTGTTCTCTACTATATCGACCTCTAAATTTGGACAGTAATTGTGTCGGTAGATCAAATAACACATTGTCGTAACAGCGGTAAACTTCATTAGTTTTTTTTTTTTTTAAGTTGTCTACTATATCGACTTCTAAATTTGGACAGTAATTGTGTCGGTAGATCTCTACTATATCGACCTCTAAATTTGGACGGTTTTTGTGCTGCGCGCGCAACAAGTGTGCGATATTGAAACCCTTGTGATGTGTCTCTCTTTCTTTTAGTCTTTTTTTTCTACGTGGGTCAACTCTTACCATTTTAGTTAATAAATACTTTTTTTTTTAATGTTTTTATACATCGAGGTTCTCGCGCGTCTTCACACTGTGCCGAGATCTTAAGATGCCGGGATATTGACGTCATAACCTCCGGCAGGTGTCTTGATAGCATCATTGACGTCATCGTTGTTCTAATTGCATCTACCACGCCCCCTTTCTACATTATGTTCTTGGCCAATCATAAACGAACGTTCACGAAGTTTACCACGCCCCCTTCCTACATTATGTTCTTGACCAATCACAAATTAAAACGATCACAAAGTTTACCACGCCCCCTTTCTACATTATGTTCTTGACCAATCACAAATTAAAACGATCACAAAGTTTACCACGCCCCCTTTCTACATTATGCTCTTGACCAATCACAAATTGGAACGATCACAAAGTTTACCACGCCCCCTTTCTACACATCATGTCCTTGACCAATCGTAAACGACGGCGGCTGACTAAGGTTGGAATTCATAGTCGGCCCCTACACCTAGGGGCGCCCATTGTTACCAAGGTAACAATTGTTTGCATGTTATTTCCCATAAACAAAACAAATCCATAGCAACAATGGGTGCCCCTAGGTGTAGGGGCCGACTATGAATTCCAACCTAAGTCACCAACCAACAGGTGTCTTGATGGCGTCCACCACGCCCCCCCCCGTTTTTTTAACACACCCCACTTTGCGTTTATCGTTCTTCTTCGTTTGGAAAGTTTAGAAGGTTTTCTCGATTGTTTTTCTTTTTGTTGTTGTTTCGCTTTTAAAATCTCCAGAACATCGTCATCATTGTAATCTTCATCACTCATTCGCGTATTGTCGTGTGAACCGTATATAGTAAATAAATAAATTCAGAAGTAAGTGCATGTTCGTTCGCACTCTTTAGCTATAGTTAGTTTAGCTCTATAGACGTGTACAAAACAGACGACATGAAAAAAATGAAGACTGTTTCTTCAGATCTGGAAATGTTCAATCTTGATGTCGTTGCCAATCTATACACCTATAGTTTACACGGTGATTTGCGCCGCAAACATTCGGCAATTTGCGCAATGTGGCCGCACGCGCGAAATTGCCCGAATTATTTTATAGTGAGTGTTTAGCGCATCTACCTACTATAGCTGTTGAATATCGTTGGCTTTTAAGATTGGAGAGGGACGTGACGTTTGTTTGTTTGTTTGTCGAGACTTTTGGGCAGCCAGCGTCGATCAAAAGCAACAATGAAGAACAAACAGTCAAATTATATGTTTGTTGCAGCGGCAATTTGATTGGTACAACGGGAGAGGGCGGAAATCGCGAGACGTCGAAAATACTTGTAACAAATTGGAATTTTGAGTAATTTGTTAATGCGAACGAAAAATTCAGACGTGGAAATCTGATTCTTGTCGTAATCAAAAATAAATATCGTTGACATTTAGTTGTTTATAGAGGTTGCAAAGCACGCGCTGTACAAAAACAATGTTGTATGTATTGTATATACATACACAACTAAACACAACACCTTGTGTAGACTGTGTTCAAGCCATCAGCAGCAGCCATTGTCTTCATGATAAACCTTGTCCGATATATTTGACTGACGGGCGATGCAACGATTATTCTAGCTCGCGCATGTTCGGGGGGACCTGAATACCCTCACAAAAAACAAAAATGTTGTAAACCAATAATTAATATATTTTAATCAAATCAATTATGATTAAAGAAATTTAATGGGCCCAAAACATTTCTATAGTTGAGACAGACAATCTTCGAAACAATTTGGACTTTCTCAATGACTATAGTTTTGAGTTGGTTAATAATAATTATAATAATTATAATATAATAAGGGTCACCGCACCGATTAAATTTGTCCTATATACAGTATATATAGCAAAGAGAGTTATAAAAAAACATTTTGCAATTTGATTGGTCCAACGGGAGGGGGGGGAGAAAATACTTTTTTTTGTATATAAATGACGACGATAATTCAAACAAATTGGAATTTTGGGGTAATTTCTTAATGCGAACAAAATTCAGACATGGAATTCTGATCTTGTGGTAATAACATAAATATCGTTGAAATTATGTTGATTGAAAACATCAGCAAAGAAGAAGAAGATTTTTTTGGCTAAATTTTTCATATCTGCATTCTCTATACATCATGATCTTGGTTCTACTATATAGTACACTGGTATTAGGCATTGTCCGTAATTTATCGAAGGAATTTAAAAAAAAAAACACACAAAACGGGTGTTACGGCGGAAACAAGAAAGAAGAAAAACACACATCTACCGTGGTATTAGCAAATACCCCGTGCGGCTACATGGTGTATTTGGTATTATCATTAGTGATTGTTCTGACAAATCTAATTGCAATATTCGGACCTTTGATCTTCTCGTTTGTAAATGCTGTTATGTATACTAAATTGTATAGGTAGATATAGACTTCATAATCACGTCAACAAAATTGTGTGTACACACGTGATCCAATTTCATAACTAAAAAAGAAAAAAAACACATTAAAATAATACAATTTGAAGATATAATAAAAAGTGAATCTTGTTTGTGTAGGTACCGTCTTCTTTGCACGGTAGGTTCAAAAATGCAGATAACAGCATCGCTATAGTTTCTCGTATAGGCAATTATAAAAAACAAAACAAAACACAAAACAAATGTGGCCGTTAGGGCAGTCCAACAATAATTTCGGGATGGAATACCATGTACATCGTGCTAGGTACCGATATTGCACCCATCACGGCAGCGCTATTGAGAATAACGATATCTGGACGATATAACTGTCATGACAGTAAATAGGTACGTGGAGATTTATCGTCGTTATTTGTGTAAATGTCTTACTAAACTATAATTTACAAGTACGCATGGTTTTTGCATCGGGAATTGGTGACCCCGGTATTGGTTTGCCGAAAACAACGTGATTCGATAAAACGACAACAGTAACCCAAGTTATATCAAAAGGTGATGGTATAATGTTTTACTAAACTATAATAAAAGTACGGATGATTTTTTTACTGAACTATAATGATTTTTGTATCGGGAATTGGTGACCCCGGTATTGTTTTACCGAAAACAACGTGATGCGATAAAACGACAGTAGAAACCCGAGTTATATCAAAAGGTGATGGTATAATGTTTTACTAAACTATAATAAAAGTACGGATAATTTTGTTACTGAACTGTAATGATTTTTGTATCGGAAATTGGTTCCCCCCGGTATTGTAAGCAATGGACGGTATTTACACCACGGTTGTAGGCGAATATCTCTAGTAGAGAAGGAAAAACGAATTGATTGTTTTAACTAGTAAAGTAAGTATATGCGCCTCGCGGATTAAGGTGCACTAAGGTGCACTCCCCCTCCCCCCCCCCCGTTATTGTCTGCTAAACAATACGCCAAGCGGCTGGCAAAGCAGGGCAGGTATTCCAAAGCATTACAGTATACGGAAAACCTGGGTTTTCTTGTTAATTTACAAAGATATATTCATCTGTCCGTTGTTTTTTTTAGGCTACAGGTAAATCATTTCTGGTGCTCTCGTTAGGGCGTCTTTAAACGCAAGCGCAGAAGTGCTGTGATCAGCTTTAAGGGCACTCGGGCCTAGACATACTTGAATACAAAATATATATATATATATATATATATATATATATATTTTAGTTTTCAAGTTTTCGCGGACATACGTGTACTTGTTGCAACTTTCTGAGGATTGTTGCCGCGAATAATGGCTACGAAAGATGGGAGATGTGACTTTCCCGAAACGTCGGAAAGGGACGGGAGGGTAAGTCAGTGCCTCCTTCTTTGGTACATTATTCGCGGCAACAATACCCACTAAGTCGCAACAGGTACATATATGGAGTGGACTGTATAGGCTTATTACGTTTATTTTTATAGAGGGGGGGATATCGACAAGGATGTGAAAGCTGCGGACTTACCTTGCCTTTATAGGGAAGCTGTCGTCTTTCATTCACAAAACATTCATTAAAATTATCTCTATACCCGCACGCAACACAACCAATTGGATACCACATGTACCAAACACAAGAAGACGATTTAAATTCACACACAAAAAAAACTTAAACGTGTGCAAAAATGACATGGTGCAAGTCAACTACTACTGTTACGTACGTACGAAGCAATAGGCGGTAGTTCCACGGTTTTAGAGGTTACAGTGTAGGCGATTATCTGAGGAGATTGAAGACTGTATTGATTGTTTAACTAGCGAACTAAGTCGCGGAAAAAGGTGCCCTCCGTTAACAACACCTCGTCTGTAAGCCAAGCGCCTGGCAGAGCAAGGCATGATTGCCAAGCAAGGCAGTCAAATATACCGAAAACCTGGTCAGCGGTACTGTTAGAAGCCACCCCGAGTAGTGATACGGGAAAACAACACTAGAAGTATCAACAGGTGGTGGCATTCACGAACTATTACTGTAGGTACACGAAGCAAACGTGGGTATTTCCAAGGTTTCGAGGTTGCGGCTTAGAGATTGAAGACTAAATTGATTATTTTACTATTGTACTGGCTCCAATAGGTTGCCGCGGTATTGTTTGCCAAACAATTATTTCACTATTGTACACTATATTAAAGGGACGCAAGTGTTTTTATTGTGGCTCCAATAGGTTGCCGCGGTATTGTTTGCCAAACAATTATTTTACTATTGTACACTATATCATAGGGACGCAAGTGTTTTCATCGTGGCTGCAATAGGTGACCGCGGTATTGTTTGCCAAACAATTATTTTACTATTGTACACTATATTATAGGGACGCAACTGTTTTTGTCGTGGCTCCAATAGGTTGCCGCGGTATTGTTTGCCAAACAATTATTTTACTATTGTACACTATATCATAGGGACGCAAGTGTTTTCATCGTGGCTGCAATAGGTGACCGCGTTATTGTTTGCCAAACAATTATTGTACTATTGTACACTATATCATAGGGACGCAAGTGTTTTTATTGTGGCTGCAATAGGTGACCGCGTTATTGTTTGCCAAACAATAACACCTTGTCTAGTGTGATGCGGGAATAAAAACGATAATAGATAATATATATATCTACAACAGGTGGCATTGTCAAACTACTACCGTAGGTATATACGAAGCAAACGACAGCATAGACGATATTTTGAGGCTCCTCTATAGAGATTCAAAAACCATTCAATAGTTCCTGCATTTTATTGTAGCTCATTTCGTTAGTAGCCCTAGAGAGGCACAAAATGTGTGGACAGAAAGTTTTGGAGTCAATGATAAACTCATTACATGACCTATAGAAAGCAAACAAGTCAACAATTTCCAAGGGTTTTGACGTGAGAGATACGGACGATTGGCCAACACGACATGTAGAAAGCAAACAAGTCAACTATTTCTAAGGGTTTTGACGTGAGAGATACGGACGATTGGACACGGCAAGAATGTCATGTCATGAAACAAAAAGTCTACACGCAAGCGTGGCCGGTTGTTTTAGCTTATATGGTTGGTTTGGCTTACCAGAGTGCGATGGTAGCTTCTCACTATAGACAGAGCTGGTTGGCTATGACGTCAGGCGGTCCACACACGTCTTGTGCTCGTTGTGACTTGCAGCGTCTGGTTTCCGTTGTATATAGTACATCACACGATCGCAGTAGAAACAACATCTAAAAGGCCGACTTTTACTTTCCGTATCCAGAAGGTTTCTTTTCTCTGGTGGTTTGTTTCTCTAGAAGTCTGTGTAGATAATATTATCTTGCGCTCAGGGCATTTAGCAGGCTAAGGGGTCCAAATCTGATGTTATTCACACCACATCTAAATGGCAGACATGTATACTTTCCATGCAGCGGATCCAGTTAGCAGTCTGATGTTTTCTGTTCTGACTGAAGACAACAGGTGTTTCTGATGTCGTCGGATCCGAGAGATGATTCTTGGCAAGATGTTTTTGATCGACGTGTCCACACACACGAGATATTCGGACTCGTCAATAAAACACATCTTCTTTCCCTCTTCATTTATCCACACGATAGACAATACATGCACGGTTCTCGTAAGACAAAACAGGTGGCGTTGATGTAGTTGCGTCTACTCTTCGCGCATAGAAACATGAGACACAACAGGTGGCGTTGATGTAGTTGCGTCTACTTTTCGTGCATAGAAACATGAGACACGACAGGTGGCGTTGATCTAGTTGCGTCTTCTTTTCGTGCATAGAAACATGAGATAGGGCCTACACAACAGGTGGCGTTGATGTAGTTGCGTCTTCTTTTCGTGCATAGAAACATGAGACACGACAGGTGGCGTTGATGTAGTTGCGTCTTCTTTTCGTGCATAGAAACATGAGATAGGGCCTACACAACAGGTGGCGTTGATGTAGTTGCGTCTTCTTTTCGTGCATAGAAACATGAGATAGGGCCTACACAACAGGTGGCGTTGATGTAGTTGCGTCTACTTTTCGTGCATAGAAACATGAGACACAACAACAGGTGGCGTTGATGTAGTTGCGTCTACTTTTCGTGCATAGAAACATGAGACACAACAGCAGGTGGCGTTGATGTAGTTGCGTCTACTTTTCGTGCATAGAAACATGAGACACAACAGGTGGCGTTGATGTAGTCGCGTCTGTTTCCAGTAGGGTTCGTTTATCAAAACACGACCTACTGTAGTGCACTAATTATCACTGCAACTTTCACTAACTCTTCGTCAGTACATGCGTGCGCACGTCGTCTCCAGTTCTGTCTGTCACATCTACTCTCATGGTCTGTGATGTGTGGTCTGGTCCGCTGGTTGGTTGTTCATCGAAACACAACGTTATCGTGATCAACTCATCGCTGCAACTTTCATCATTAACCCCTTCGTCAGTCAAATCATACATTCGAATGACGGACACCTCACAAAACACAACAGGTGGCTCTGTGATTAGACAAAGATGGTTGCCGAAGGTCGCAGAGCTGCTTGAAAAAAATTTAAGAAAAAACAACAACAAACTTCTTGAAATGTGCCCGACCACGTAACGTGGTTGTATATTATGCTCGTGTTGTTGTCCTGAGACGAAACGCGTCCTCACGATGAAGGGAACAGAATGAAAACGAATTCGGTCACGCATTGTGTGACTCGTGTGTCTTCGAGCATCTACGCACGCACGCACGCACGCACGCACGCACACTTTACATGGCCAATACAAACACGGCGAGATCGCATCGAATAGATTCGTTGACTCGCGATCGACAGAGAAAAAAGTGTGCCCAGGTCGACTCTACAAAAGTTGGACTTGTCGCGAGCGAGCTAGCTTTGACTGTGATTTGAGTGTCTCCAACATTGATGCCTCAAGTTTCCAAGTTATATAAACAACAGCAAGAAGAAGAACGTAAGATTTGTGAAGAACGATACGCGTCAACCCGTGATTTAAGTGTCTCCAACATTGAATGACGTCTCAGTTTCCAAGTTGTAAACAACAACAGCAAGAAGAAGAACGTAAGATTTGTGAAGAACGACGTGTCAACCCGTGAGTTAAGAGTCACCAACAATGATGTCTCGAGTTTCCAAGTTATATAAACAACTGGAAGAAGGAGAACATAAGATTTGTGAAGAAAGATACGCGTCAACCCGTGATTTGAGTGTCTCCAACATTGAATGATGTCTCAGTTTCCAAGTTGTAAACAACAACAGCAAGAAGAAGAACGTAAGATTTGTGAAGAACGACGTGTCAACCCGTGAGTTTAGAGTCACCAACAATGATGTCTCGAGTTTCCAAGTTATATAAACAACTGGAAGAAGGAGAACATTAGATTTGTGAAGAACGACGCATCGTGTCGACTCTGGATGGAGTTGTGGGCACCAACAAAGCTGGGGGGGGGGGGGGGGGGGGACGAACGTGCGTGCACTATACAGACAGCGGCCATTTTAAACTATAATAAATATAGTGACAGTATTGTATTGATTATCTTGCCTTGATATGCAGACTGAGCTAACCGTTTAACGCGTCACACCCTCCAGAAAGAGAAAAACGTAACTTCCACCCGTCGTAGAACTCATAGACTAGCACAAAGACGCGGTGGATGATATTGTCTCGTGAGGGAATCACTTTATCGTATCGCACCAATCACACTCTGATGACGTCACGAGATGTAGAGTAGACCCAGATAATTAGGCTGTGTGTTGCGCAACTTCGGTGCGCACACATGCGTGCGTGCGTGCGTGCGCACTTGTATTGGATTCCCTGGAACGACCCCAAGACACTGGTAACGCGCCGATCACCTGTTGCCGCCGACGATCAACATATGTCGGTCAAACAGAGTTTTGCCGCACCGATCGAGTAGACACCGTAGCCGCACTACCAATCACCTGTTGCCGCCGACGATCAAGCAATGTAGCTCAAACAGAGTTTTGCCGTACCGACCGAGTAGACACCGCTGCCGCACTACCAATCACCTGTTGCAGCCGACGACGATCAAGTCATGTCGGTCAAACAGAGTTTTGCCG
Organism: Isoperla grammatica; assembly: GCA_945910005.1. Taxonomy (NCBI): domain Eukaryota; kingdom Metazoa; phylum Arthropoda; class Insecta; order Plecoptera; family Perlodidae; genus Isoperla; species Isoperla grammatica. The sequence continues at coordinate 23,956 of CAMDTW010000283.1, read as the reverse complement.
TATCGACCGAGTAGACACCGCTGCCGCACTACCAATCACCTGTTGCAGCCGACGACGATCAAGTCATGTCGGTCAAACAGAGTTTCGCCGTATCGACCGAGTAGACACCGAAGCCGCACTACCAATCACCTGTTGCAGCCGACGACGATCAAGTCATGTCGGTCAAACAGAGTATCGCCGTATCGACCGAGTAGACTGCGTTACCATGGGGACGCGCCAATCACCCGTTGCCACCGATGATCAAGCTATGTCGGTCAAACAGAGCTTCGCCGTACCGACCCAGTAGACTCCGTTGCCGACCATCAATTGGTATGTCGGTCTAACAGAGCTATCTAGTCGCGACCGGCTACCCCGACAATCCGTAGGTACGTAAAACTGTGAAATTCCACCGGGATTCAAACCAAGACTCGGTTTACCGACGAGAAGATTTACGACCGACAAACTGTTGGCATTGTTGAACCTTTCTCAAAACATTTATCGAGATCGTGAACACAAGTCATCTGAATACATACGACGATGCGACAGAAATTCAAGCAAGCAAGTTTAAATACTGCAGGACAATCTCCGATCTAGAAGTAAACGTAGCTCTGCGTGCAAAGCAGCTTGCTGATTGGCTCTAGGCCTAAGACAAATTGAACGACGTCATAAAACAACAGTGGTAAATATCATAAACAATCTAAAGTCGGAGGATAAATCTGCAAGTGTAATTTTGTGCGTACTTTTTGGACGAGAGAACTAGCCTAATACAATGTTTGAGAGTATTTTTATCATCCATAAATAGTTGGCAATTAGATATTTACTTTTGTCAATAAATCAGTAAGCTGTGAGGCCTATATACACTGCCGATTTTTTTTTTTTGAGGTTCACCCGGTGCCGAACTTTAATTTTGACTGTGTAATTTTTAAAGAGATCACTGGCGGATTCGGTGGCCGAGACAAAAATGTTCCAATTTGTATAATGGATCGAATTTGATTAATTTTATATTCAGAAAGAAGAAGAACATTCCTTTGTGAAGAAATATGTGGCCAAGAGTCAACTTTTTTTTCTAGAAACCTACGCCTACGGCTGACAGGCATGTTAATGGAGACATATACGGCCGAAAATCATGTTTTTGGACACATATAAGGCTGACAAGCATGTTTTGGGAGCCATATTGAGAAAGTTGTATTGTGTAAGAATGATGATTGAGGCTACAGATCTAGATATTTGTCTCGACAATCGTGTATGCCCACTCAAGGATGGAAACTGGTATATTTTCCACATGTTCTCGTGGGCGTGAGCACCAACACTTACCCTGGGTGTTGTTGTTTGGATACTTTCCTCGCTGCTGGAGCCGATAACTTGAGATGACGTTGTCCTATGACGTCTTAACCGGTGAGTGCACGTGCACTCACACTCAACAGGTGACTGCAATGAAACACTCAGTTCCCCCGTCTTGTGACGTCACCACTCACTGCAATACTCTACAAAGAGCTTAGACGGTGGAACATGAAGAGTAAAACAACTCACTGCAATACTCTACAAAGAGCTTAGACGGTGGAACATGAAGAGTAAAACAACTCACTGCAATACTCTACAAAGAGCTTAGACGGTGGAACATGAAGAGTAAAGAACTCACTGCAATACTCTACAAAGAGCTTAGACGGTGGAACATGGAGGATAAAACAACTCACTGCAATACTCTACAAAGAGCTTAGACGGTGGAACATGAAGGATAAAACAACTCACTGCAATACTCTACAAAGAGCTTAGACGGTGGAACATGAAGAGTAAAACAACTCACTGCAATACTCTACAAAGAGCTTAGACGGTGGAACATGAAGAGTAAAACAACTCACTGCAATACTCTACAAAGAGCTTAGACGGTGGAACATGGAGGATAAAACAACTCACTGCAATACTCTACAAAGAGCTTAGACGGTGGAACATGAAGGATAAAACAACTCACTGCAATACTCTACAAAGAGCTTAGACGGTGGAACATGAAGAGTAAAACAACTCACTGCAATACTCTACAAAGAGCTTAGACGGTGGAACATGAAGAGTAAAACAACTCACTGCAATACTCTACAAAGAGCTTAGACGGTGGAACATGGAGGATAAAACAACTCACTGCAATACTCTACAAAGAGCTTAGACGGTGGAACATGAAGGATAAAACAACTCACTGCAATACTCTACAAAGAGCTTAGACGGTCGAACATGAAGGATAAAACAACTCACTGCAATACTCTACAAAGAGCTTAGACGGTGGAACATGAAGACTTAAACATCTGCGCGATGACGTTGTTATCCTATACGGACACGCTCGTCCAATGAGAAGGCAGCACATTACCACCCGAGACTTACGTCTTGTTCGGCGACTTGTCTCTCAACTCTGACGTCACTGACTGCGCGATGACGTTGTTATCCTATACGGACTGGCTCGTCCAATGAGAAGGCAGCATTACGTCTTGTACGGCGACTCTGCAATGCTCGCTGCAGCAATGGTGGACGGACGCTCTAGAATCATCAGACTTGAAAATGTCTGCGTGGAATGAATGTATAATACCCTGCATTACTTGTTCCAGATGTTAGAGATACCACATTCAGATGTAGTTGATACTTTTCTCAGTGTCATCGCGGACCAGACGCTCGGTTCTCTACATGTTTGATCGTTGTGACACTTTACTATGACTACTGAAATAAACAAACCTTTATAAACATTTGTGTGTGTGCTGTCTTTTAGAATCACTGCCTTGTAGATGTGATTGTTTGTCAACGCCTGTAGTTTGACGAGCCTCCGCTAGGTGAAGGGTCTTGTCAGTCAATCCCCTAGCGGTGGTTCGGTAAACCTCTTAGTTAGAGCGAGCTCCCGCCAGGCGTAACAAGTGCACAGAGAGCGTTGCGAGCGATCCGGCCAACGGTCACTGAATATTGGATACACAGCAAAACTATTTGACGTCTTTGGAATCTTTGGATAATTTTACAATAAAAAGTAGTGCACTGCCTCCTCGATGGGGTTTCGGTTAATTCTAGCAGGCGGAGATCAGTGGTCGGAACTCTCGCAGCGCTGCAGTGTAGTCGTTTGTTATACTACTTGATCTCAACCTAGTGGAGGCTTGTCGAACCCAAGTTGAGAGTTCGACGAGCCTCCGCTAGGCCACTCTAGATGTAAGTGAAAGAAATTCTACATTTCTCAAAGACGAAATATCATGACGCTACACCTTGGTATTTGTTTACAAACGGTTACAATATCGTCCAATCAGCACAAAGCTAGACGATGCGGGCGCTACGTCAGCACTCCTTGGCTCGAGGGACAAGTTTTCCTGCTAGGAAACTTATCTTTTCAATTCGTAAAAAAGTTCCTCGAAACTCCGCTAGGTGGACCTGCACAAGGTTAAAGCTTGGTAGTTCTACAAGTCTCCGACAGGGGTCTCACAATTTACGACTCACCTAGCGACACAATGTCGAACTGTCACCAAAACAACACGTATATAGTCCTCCCAACGAATCTATTCTCATGCTTTCGTCATAACCCCTGAGGCCTCGAAATAAACTTCCGCGGACGGTTTACTGCCTGTGTTCATGCGCGCACTATTGCCGAATACTAAGATGGCGCTCGACGAAATTAGCAGCTCCTGCACTGCAAGCACGTAACTTTCCTGGCGTAGGCTTGTCGAACTCGGGAGTTCGACGAGCCTCCGCTAGGTGGAGATCAAGTAGACCTTGTTGTGTAGCCAATGAGAGTTGGAGAATTCGAAAAAGTTCACAGGAACTATCAAAATCCAGCAAGCTGTGAGCAACATTGGCAGTCTTTTGTTTTTATTGAAAGCCTGTCAAACTCAAAATATATCAAAATTCACACTTTACTGAGTAGATCCATAAAGTAACTACTCGCAGCAAGTATTTATTCTAATATTCAACTGTGTTCTAGAGGTAGGTCTAAACTGTAAAGGTATAGTCCGTCCTACTTTAGTTTTATGAAATAAGTTGTTTAAACATCGGCGTTTCCGCCATTTCTTGGTATCGAAAGCTGTGAATGGCTGGGTTCCTGTGATCTATTTTCAATTATCACTTCTCTCCACACAGGATTTATTGGTTTTGTTACTAAAAACTTATATTTGTATTTAATTTTTAAAAATATTCGTCGTGTAATATTATTAATAGCAACCTACACAAATGAGAGAATTACCATTTATCAACGTCGGACAAGTTGGCCAACTCACGAACTGAGACAATCCGACGCAATCTTCCATCAAGCACACGGAGGAATGACAAGTTAAGTTGCCATTCTGGACATGGCCTGTGATGAAAGCATGAGAATAGATTCGTTGGGAGGACTATACAAGGTCCGTTAATCCCCGGGCGAGGGCTCGTCGAACTCCCAAGTTTACCTAGTCTCCGCCAGGGGATCGACGGACCTTGGATGTATCCTCCTCCTTAATCACCTAGGCTGTGCATGTGGACGATACGCAATATTATCGATCAATCGAAAATTCGATCGAGTCATTTTTGAATAAAAGTCTCGGTGGACAAAAACACAAATTTTGTTTATTTACAGTCGTCATGGAGAAAAACATATATCAAAATTTCTAAACAAATGTTTCACATTCATTAACATTAAAATAAGAAATGTCTTAGTAAAATTTAAAAACACAAATCTAAATTATTAGTTTGCGGTTTCGAGCTCAATGACTAGGGTCAGGTTTCTGCAGCCGCTGTCAAGTAGAAGTCTTGTTGCGGCGTGATTACCACTGCAGCCGGTTTGATGTGGAAACTGTGTTTGCCCCGTTTTATTCCTCTAATATCCAGTAAAGTATCGACAACACCCAAGTGAGTAACGTGTCCAGGAATCTCATCGCCGCAACCCCAGTGCTCAGAGTTGTTGTTGAATCTTCACTCGACTTGATGACCTCACGGCGAGAGTAAGTAGCCTCGTACACGTTCGAGTACAATCTGTCTATCGATGACGTCACTTCTAGTACAATCTATCCGGTACGAGAACAATCTCCGGTATTCTGACGGCACATGTCGAGTACAATCTGTCTATCGATGACGTCACTTCTAGTACAATCTATCCGGTACGAGAACAATCTATATAGTGTATTGTTACGTCACTCGTTGAGTACATTCTATCCGGTATTCTGACGTCACACTTCGAGTACAATCTATGAAGGATTGTGACGGCACATGTCGAGTAAAATCTGTCTATCGATGACGTCACTTCTAGTACAATCTATCCGGTACGAGAACAATCTATCAAGTGTATTGTTAAGTCACTCGTTGAGTACATTCTATCCGGTATTCTGACGTCACACTTCGAGTACAATCTATGAAGTATTCTGACGGCACATGTCGAGTAAAATCTGTCTATCGATGACGTCACTTCTAGTACAATCTATCCGGTACGAGAACAATCTATAAAGTGTATTGTTACGTCACTCGTTGAGTACAATCTATCCAGTACGAGTACAATCTATGAAGTATTGTGACGGCACATGTCGAGTACAATCTGTCTATCGATGACGTCACTTCTAGTGCAATCTATCCGGTACGAGAACAATCTATAAAGTACTGTTACGTCACTCGTTGAGTACAATCTATCCAGTACGAGTACAATCTATGAAGTATTGTGACGGCACATGTCGAGTACAATCTGTCTATCGATGACGTCACTTCTAGTACAATCTATCCGGTACGAGAACAATCTATAAAGTGTATTGTTACGTCACTCGTTGAGTACATTCTATCCGGTATTCTGACGTCACACTTCGAGTACAATCTATCCGGTATTGTGACCCATCGACGCATAATTCGAGGTCCTCTTTGTGAATTTTACATTTTGACCTTTGGTGGTTCATTCATTCCTAGAAGATGACCTGCTTAAGTGACTGGTTTCTCGTTCATATTATATGAGCGACTCTCGCTCTATCTATAGTCAGCCAACCACGATAGATTTCAATTTGTTTGATCTTGGCATCAAGTTTTCTTGAAGTACCGTAAATCATCGGTGTGATGATAGATTGATCTTGGTATCGAGTTTTCTTGGAGTACCGCAAACGGGACAACCTGAAATAGTTCTTATCTGGCCCGTGATTGGCTAATCGAGTTTCCTTATAGTACCACAAACGGGATAACCCGAAATAATTTTTATCCGGGCCGTGATTGGCTAATCGAGTTTTCTTGGAGTACCGCAAACGGGACAACCTGAAATAGTTCTTATCCGGGCCGTGATTGGCTAATCGAGTTTTCTTGGAGTACCGCAAACGGGACAACCTGAAGTAATTTTTTCTGGTCCGTTATTGGCTAATCGAGTTTTCTTGGAGTACCGCAAACGGGACAACCTGAAGTAATTTTTATCTGGTCCGTTATTGGCTAATCGAGTTTTCTTGGAGTACCGCAACCGGGACAACCTGAAATAATTTTTATCCGGGCCGTGATTGGCTAATCGAGTTTTCTTGGAGTACCGCAAACGGGACAACCTGAAATAGTTCTTGTCCGGGCCGTGATTGGCTAATCGAGTTTTCTTACAGTACCACAAACGGGACAACCTGAAATAATTTTTATCCGGGCCGTGATTGGCTAATCGAGTTTTCTTAGAGACCGCAAACGGGACAACCTGAAATAGTTCTTATCCGGGCCGTGATTGGCTAATCGAGTTTTCTTGGAGTACCGCAAACGGGACAACCTGAAATAATTTTTATCCGGGCCGTGATTGGCTAATCGAGTTTTCTTGGAGTACCACAAACGGGACAACCTGAAATAATTTTTATCCGGGCCGTGATTGGCTAATCGAGTTTTCTTGGAGTACCGCAAATCATCGGTGTGATGATCCAAAAAAAATACTTTAGAGATTTATAGATTGATCTTGGCATCGAGTTTTCTCGGAGTGTCGCAAATACACCGCTGATCAAAAAAAAAGACTTGAGAACATATATATACCACGTCTCGTGATCGAACGACAAACAGCCGACCATGGTTCGCCTACGTAACGAGAGACCACGCCCCCCTAACGATTGGGTTCAAATCAAGTCAAGGTTTGCCTACTCAGTCAATTTACGGCAAGGTTTGCAGCTACTACTCGGGCCCACACCAAAAAGAAGTAAAATCGGACATTTGTAATGATGATACGCAAGTATCTTGTGAATGGAATTGAAGCGCCCCTCGCAGTCACAAGTTTCCCGAGTCTTGTTCCATCTCTTTAATAGTGAGTAGATCATTTTCCACTTTCTAAATCATATCCAAACTGTGGCGTGTGTGTGTGAGTGAGTGGGCCGGCTTGGGCAGCGTACTATGGTGTACAAACATGGTATTCTTCGTCTCACTTCGGATCATGAAATCGAAGATTGAGCTCTTCGTCTCACTTCGGATCATGTTAGCAAACATGGTATTCTTCGTCTCACTTCGGATCATGTTAGCAAACATGGTATTCTTCGTCTCACTTCGGATCATGTTAGCAAACATGGAATTCTTCGTCTCACTTCGAATCATGTTAGCAAACATGGTATTCTTCGTCTCACTTCGGATCATGTTAGCAAACATGGTACTCTTCGTCTCACTTCGGATCATAAAGTCAAAAATTGAACTCTTCGTCTCACTTCGGATCATGTTAGCAAACATGGTATTCTTCGTCTCACTTCGGATCATGAAACTGAAAATTTCTTCCTTTCCTCGTCTCACTTCGGATCATGTTAGCAAACATGGTGTTCTTCGTCTCACTTCGGACCATGTTAGCAAACATGGTATTCTTCGTCTCACTTCGGATCATTGAAAATTGGAAATTGAAAATTAAATTCTTCCTTTCTTCGTCTCACTTCGGATCATGTTAGCAAACGTGTTAGTGAATCAAATTGGAGATGTGTCTCTTCGTGATGTATGTAGAATGTATGCAAGAATTTATGCAGCAAAAAGCATCTTGGACATCAAGGATATAGACGGTTTTACGTATTGCTTGGGGTCGTAATATCTGCCAGACGCAACGCAACATCTAGTGCAACATTCTTGACTGTTACCGGCAACATGAAGGAACATAATGTATATATATGTGTGATTTTGTTTTAACGCTAATATATGCAATGAGCTGCAATACGTACGTCATATTATTTCGATGCTCCGGGACACACACTATTTATTTATTTAGGCTATACCGTTTGTCACTTCCGGTATAGTCTTTACATTGCATCGCGTGGCTGTCATGCACATCGGTATAATTATGCTGCATATGTATATATAGTCGCAGTGTGCGCGTTGTTTTGCTAATGTAGGCAGCTACTTTCGCCGACGATTGACGACATTTGTATTGTGATTTTAATTTTTTTGAAAATGGCACGCGTGTTTCTCGTTGTTGTTGCTTCGAATTAGAAATATATACACACATATCCATATCCACGAAAATCGGCAGCACACGTACATGCCATGATCTTGATCACTTTACATATCATTAAACGGTTCCAGCACAGACCAACCTCTCCAGTTCATCTTCTCTGTTTTATATATATATATATATATATACTATATTACCCTGTATAGTTCTCGTTCGTTGTCTGTGTTCATCATACGTGTATAAAAACTATTCCCCGAATCGTCAAAGAGAAAATGTGCAACAGATGTTTGTTTGTTGGAAATGCTCTGCATATGATGTTTATTAATTTATTTCTTCTATGGTCACATTTTGCAGCGTGGCGACGATATATATATATAATATATGTTAATTTTCAAATTTTCGTGGACATGAGTAATGTTATTGTTCACCATTTTTCTGGGTATCGTCACACGATATACATTGAGTAAGTGGTTATAACTTAGCCCACCTCACCCGACGTTTCGAGGGAAAACATTTCTGGCGTGCTTGCTGATTGTCTGTCGTGCATTCGCTAGCGAAATTCCGCTCGCCATAGCCTGGGAGGCTCAAAACTCAAATGTATACGCTTTCCTTTAACGTTCTACTTTTCCAAATCACCATCTCTTTTTTTTACGTTCTATTTCTCCAAATCACCATCTCTTTTAACGTTCTACTTCTCCAAATAACCATCTCTTTTAACGATCTACTTCTCCAAATCATCATCTCTTTTAACGTTCTACTTCTCAAAATCACCATCTCTTTTAACGTTTTACTACTCCAAATCACCATCTCTTTTAACGTTCTAGCCTTCTTCTCCAAATCACCATCTCTTTTAACGTTCTACTTCTCCAAATCACCATCTCTTTTAACGTTCTACTTCTCCAAATCACCATCTCTTTTAACGTTCTTCTTCTCCAAATCACCATCTCTTTTAACGTTCTACTTCTCCAAATCACCATCTCTTTTAACGTTCTACTTCTCCAAATCACCATCTCTTTTAACGTTCTACTTCTCCAAATCACCATCTCTTTTAACGTTCTTCTTCTCCAAATCACCATCTCTTTTAACGTTCTACTTCTCCAAATCACCGTCTCTTTTAACGTTTTACTTCTCCAAATCACCATCTCTTTTAACGTTCTACTTCTCCAAATCACCATCTCTTTTAACGTTCTACTTCTCCAAATCACCATCTCTTTTAACGTTCTAGCCTTCTTCTCCAAATCACCATCTCTTTTAACGTTCTACTTCTCCAAATCACCATCTCTTTTAACCTTCTAGCCTTCTTCTCCAAATCACCATCTCTTTTAACGTTTTATCCTTCTTCTCCAAATCACCATCTCTTTTGAAATTCTGTCCTTGTTCTCCAAATCACCATCTCTTTTGTCTTTGATTTTAGTTTGGATTTTGATTTGTATTTCAAGAAGGTATATTCGCTTTCAAATCAATCGATCACACTGAAAGTCGAAAGCGTTTCAAGAAAGTATTGGCTTTCAAATAACGTTGAAAATATGGAAGCATTTCATGAAAGTATTGGCATTCTTTCAAATCACGTTGAAAATATGAAAGCATTTTAAACAATTGTAACGTGAATGGATCCTGAAAATCAAGTTGAAAATTGGATGGCTTTCAAGAAATCACGTTGAAAATCAGAAGCATTTCTTGAAAGTATTGGCATTCTTTCAAATCACGTTGAAAAAATGTTAGCATTTCAAACAATTAATCTTGGATGGCTTACCAATCACGTTGAAAATCAGAAGCATTTCAAGAAAGTACTGGCTTTCAATCACGTTGAATATACGGAAGCATTTCAAACAATGACTCGTGGATGGCTTTCCAGAAATCAAGTTGAAAATCAGACAACCGTTACAATCTCATAAAGAACATGAAACGTTGTTTATTGTTTTTGAAAGAAGAAAGAAACACTAGTTACCGACATGACGTAGAAACAAACAGAGGCGAGTTGCAAACCTAGTAAAGTAAACCTCGAGCATCTGCCAATGGACACCCCTGATAGTTCACACAGGGTCGTCCAAAGTTTGAAATTGTAAACTAAAGAAATGCCTTCTTCATGCTGTGATCTACGTTGGATGCATTCCAGACAGATTTATTTGTACCACCAAGCAACACAGATATAATCCCCTATTTCAACCCCCTCGATCGATGACACACACAATTATTATCGATTGTACAACGACAGGACGAGAATACAAAAACACTAAAAATGCTTTCAACTTGGCTAAACTCCCACGCACACCAATCACGCACTGGCTCTATAGTTACCAACATGAACACTTATAGAAGAACCAATCAGCAACCGTCGTTACTTGTGGATACTGCGTGAAGTCGTTGTCGCTAGACGATAGATATATGTCACAACAACCGTTACATGATGATATTGTGTGCGCAGATATATAATATATATATATATATATATATATATATACCAAATTCAAATTGGTCCATTTTGTTTTGTCAATCAAATGCCGCAATGAAGAAGAAACTATCGCAACAATAGGCGACACGGCTCCATTTTTTATATTATATGTGTGTCAGTGTGACTATTTGTCGATCCATGTCTGTACTCATACAGCAGACATAACCAGACAACGACGGAGGTAACGTGGGTTACAATTTTGCCAACCCCCAAGTGGTCCCAAACAAAAAACGTCTATATCGACGGTGGTAGCAACACCGTCGAGATAAACGGATGGTTTGCAAAAGGGCAAGAGAAGTCGCCATATTATATACAATATTCCACGATACTCATTTCATAGTTGTTGGCCACGTATGTTGGTGTACGCATGGCAAAGGAATCAAACGAAGAGAGAAAGAGGGCGGAGTGCGTCACAAAAACGCGAGACCACGCCCCCCCCCCCCCCCTTCAAGGACGTCTCGATAGGGATGCATCCTGGGCTACTACATCATCTGGTGTGCACCAGTGCGGTCACATGTGGAGGAGTCGGACGAAGAGAGAGAAGGGGCGGAGTGCGTCACAACAACGCGAGACCACGCCCCCTCCCTTCAAGGACGTCTCGATAGGGGTGCATCCTGGGCTACTACATCATCTGGTGTGCACCAGTGCGATCACATGTGGAGGAGTCGGACGAAGAGAGAGAAGGGGCGGAGTGCGTCACAACAACGCGAGACCACGCCCCCCCCCCTTCAAGGACGTCTCGATAGGGGTGCATCCTGGGCTACTACATCATCTGGTGTGCGGTCACATGTGGAGGAGTCGGACGAAGAGAGAGAAGGGGCGGAGTGCGTCACAACAACGCGAGACCACGCCCCCCCTCCCTTCAAGGACGTCTCGATAGGGGTGCATCCTGTGCTACTACATCATCTGGTGTGCGGTCACATGTGGAGGAGTCGGACGAAGAGAGAGAAGGGGCGGAGTGCGTCACAACAACGCGAGACCACGCCCCCCCTCCCTTCAAGGACGTCTCGATAGGGGTGCATCCTGGGCTACTACATCATCTGGTGTGCGGTCACATGTGGAGGAGTCGGACGAAGAGAGAGAAGGGGCGGAGTGCGTCACAACAACGCGAGACCACGCCCCCTCCCCCCTTCAAGGACGTCTCGATAGGGATGCATCCTGGGCTACTACATCATCTGGTGTGCACCAGTGCGGTCACATGTGGAGGAGTCGGACGAAGAGAGAGAAGGGGCGGAGTGCGTCACAACAACGCGAGACCACGCCCCCTCCCTTCAAGGACGTCTCGATAGGGATGCATCCTGGGCTACTACATCATCTGGTGTGCACCAGTGCGGTCACATGTGGAGGAGTCGGACGAAGAGAGAGAAGGGGCGGAGTGCGTCACAACAACGCGAGACCACGCCCCCCTCCCTTCAAGGACGTCTCGATAGGGGATGCATCCTGGGCTACTACAACATCTGGTGTGCACCAGTGCGGTCACATGTGGAGGAGTCGGACGAAGAGAGAGAAGGGGCGGAGTGCGTCACAACAACGCGAGACCACGCCCCCCCCCCGTTCAAGGACGTCTCGATAGGGGTGCATCCTGGGCTACTACATCATCTGGTGTGCGGTCACATGTGGAGGAGTCGGACGAAGAGAGAGAAGGGGCGGAGTGCGTCACAACAACGCGAGACCACGCCCCCCCCCTTCAAGGACGTCTCGATAGGGGTGCATCCTGGGCTACTACATCATCTGGTGTGCACCAGTGCGGTCACATGTGGAGGAGTCGGACGAAGAGAGAGAAGGGGCGGAGTGCGTCACAACAACGCGAGACCACGCCCCCCCCCCTTCAAGGACGTCTCGATAGGGGTGCATCCTGGGCTAATACATTATCTGGTGTGCACCAGTGCGGTCACATGTGGAGGAGTCGGACGAAGAGAGAGAAGGGGCGGAGTGCGTCACAACAACGCGAGACCACGCCCCCCCCCCCCCTTCAAGGACGTCTCGATAGGGGTGCATCCTGGGCTAATACATTATCTGGTGGGCACCAGTGCGGTCACATGTGGAGGAGTCGGACGAAGAGAGGTAAAGGGCGGAGTGCGTCACAACAACGCGAGACCACGCCCCCCCCTCCTTCAAGGACGTCTCGATAGGGGTGCATCCTGGGCTAATACATTATCTGGTGGGCACCAGTGCGGTCACATGTGGAGGAGTCGGACGAAGAGAGAGAAGGGGCGGAGTGCGTCACAACAACGCGAGACCACGCCCCCCCCCTTCAAGGACGTCTCGATAGGGGTGCATCCTGGGCTACTACATCATCTGGTGGGCACCAATGCGGTCACATGAGGAGGAGTCGGACGAAGAGAGAGAAGGGGCGGAATGCGTCACAACAACGTCTGCGTTGATCGCGAGGCAACGAGGGTAGCGCGACGTTATGACGAGCGACGCAAAAAGTGTACTCGAACTTGTTGGACGAACATGAGCGCCAAAGTACTCGAGGCATTCGTCGACACAAACTTCTTTGACCATGATGTGAGCGAAAAGGAAACTAAATCCGGTCCGGCCACCAACACAGAACCGAACTATCCAAAAACGCCCACTCGAAATTGAGATTGGAAATGGTTTGAAACACCAACCACAAATTTAAAAAGAAGAACCCGTACATTAAGTAGGGCCTACTTGTCTTGAAACTACTTGCCTGACGAACGTGCAGCAAGTGTACCACAATGACGTCGATTCTTTCTCCGAGGGTACAACAGTAGATTGCAACACCATCAAACATCGACAGGGCAACAATTTGCCGAACGAAGAAAGTGTGCGGGGGGGGGGGCGCATCGTGTCACGCACCCCCAACCAAATATTTGATTCTTTTGTACTCAAATATATCTATAAATTAAGGATAGGAACACCGACCACCTTGCTTACGCCGTCTGACGTGTTTTGTGCTTCTTTGTTATCGACCAATCAACGTGACGCGTCAAGATCGGACTTTAATAACCAACGAACACCCTCGACGAACGGCAACAACGCAACACCGCTTCATACGGGTAACGGCAACACCGCTTCATACAGATAACAGCATCACCGCTTCATACGACTAACGGCAACACCGCTTCATACAGGTAACGGCAACACCGCTTCATACGACTAACGGCAACACCGCTTCATACGACTAACGGCAACCCCGCTTCAACACCGTCCAATGTTTTGTCTCAGAAATTTGCCAACAAATACTGACCAACCGTGCAAAATGAACGTGGTAAATTATATGCATACTCTTTAATTGAATCCGAAACCGAAACGACTATTGCGTTAACAAGTCGGGTATCCTTGTGAATGAAACAATTTACGGGTATCGCCGCCATTGTTTTGTTTCCGATATTTGCCAACAGATGGGCCAACTGACAGTTCCCTTTTGTAAACTGTGCAAATTGAACGCACGTGTGTCCACGAAACAACCTTTTCAGATGTCAAATTTCGAATTTGTCGTGAGCTCGACATAAAGAAGATCAATAATATAGTTTCTTCGTTAACGGGATCATCACAGATCACTAGTGAAATCTACAAGGGCAGTGTTGACTAAACTGGACAACATGGAAGGGAGCTTTGACGCCACTAGAGTCATGTTGCACTTTGGTTGTATCAACATGTCCTTGCTGGAGTAGGTTAATATGGAACCATGTGCACCAAGCTATAGCTATGGGTAAACACAGCCGTGAGAAGCCAGCACTAGTGAAATCCAGTGACTAAACGGGACAACCTGAAATAATTTTTGTCTGGGCCCTATGCTGGAACAAGTTAACATGGAGCAATGTGCACGAAACTATAGCTATAGATAAATACAGCCGTGAGAAGCCAGCACTTGTAAAATCCAGTGACTAAACGGGACAACCTGAAATAATTTTTGTCTGGGCCCTATGCTGAACAAGTAAACATGGAACAATGTGCACGAAACTATAGCTATAGATAAGCACAGCCGTGAGAAGCCAGCACTAGTGAAATCCAGTGACTAAACGGGACAACCTGAAATAGTTTTTATCTGGGCCTATGCTGGAACAAGTTAACATGGAACAATGTGCACGAAACTATAGCTATAGATAAGCACAGCCGTGAGAAGCCAGCACTAGTGAAATCTAGTGACTAAACGGGACAACCTGAAATAGTTCTTATTTGAGCCCTATGCTGGAACAAGTAAACATGGAACAATGTGCACAAAGCTATAGCTAGGCCTATAGGTAAACACAGCCGTGAGAAGCCAGCACTAGTGAAACCTAGTGACGAAACGGGACAACCTGAAGTAATTTTTGTCTGGCCGTATGCTGGAACAAGTAAACATGGAACCATGTGCACGAAACTATAGCTATAGATAAACACAGCCGTGAGAAGCCAACACTAGTGAAATCTAGTGACTAAACAAGACAACCTGAAGTAATTTTTATCTGGGCCTATGCTGGAACAAGTTAACATGGAACCATGTGCACGAAACTATAGCTATAGATAAGCACAGCCGTGAGAAGCCAACACTAGTGAAATCCAGTGACTAAACGGGACAACCTGAAATAGTTTTTATCTGGGCCTATGCTGGAACAAGTAAACATGGAACAATGTGCATAAAGCTATAGCTAGGCCTATAGGTAAACACAGCCGTGAGAAGCCAGCACTAGTGAAACCTAGTGACTAAACGGGACAACCTGAAGTAATTTTTGTCTGGGCCTATGCTGGAACAAGTTAACATGGAACCATGTGCACGAAACTATAGCTATAGGTAAACACAGCCGTGAGAAGCCAACACTAGTGAAATCCAGTGACTAAACGGGACAACCTGAAATAGTTTTTATCAGGCCCTATGCTGGAACAAGTAAACATGGAACCATGTGCACAAAGCTATAGCTATAGGTAAACACAGCCGTGAGAAGCCAGCACTAGTGAAATCTAGTGACTAAACGGGACAACCTGAAATAGTTTTTATCCGGGCCGTATGCTGGAACAAGTAAACATGGAACCATGTGCACGAAACTATAGCTATAGATAAACACAGCCGTGAGAAGCCAACACTAGTGAAATCTAGTGACTAAACAAGACAACCTGAAGTAATTTTTGTCTGGCCCGTGATTGGCTAATGCGAACAGAACAAGAAACAGTACGTGGAGCAGCTGACATGAAGAAACAAGCGAGACACTGGTTCCTACACGATGGAAGTGAATCTCGTGAGAAACTTGGCGCATCTCTCGTATAGAAACCGACCAATTCTAACTGGCCAACAGTTTCACTGACGTCACAAGTGGGTTTGTGAAGCGAGTCTGTATCCACACATGGCGATACTTACAGGGGGTCTCGCGTGATACCCCAGATACCATTGATGCACGTCCGATCCATGAACACGCGAGGGGTTGTTGCAAGATGGCGATGGCTTTCCGCGACCACACGGAATGCAACAAAACGAGGACTTTGACACGTCGTCGCCTTTGGTAGCCACGTTGTCAATTTAGAGTATTGGTTGACGGTCGGTGATTTTCTATCGAAATTATAATATTGGTTCACTGAGACACACAAACCGTGACCTCGACAGCTGCATCACTCTTGACACTTTACTATGACTACTGAAATAAACAAGTTTTTGTAAACATTTGCGTTGTGTTTTTGTTAAATTGATGCCTTGTTGATTTGTAGTGCTTTATTTAATTTTTGTCCCCCTAGCGGAGGCTCGTCGAACTCCCAAGTCGTAGTTCGAAGATTCTCCGCTAGGCGGATTGGTTAATTTGATCTCCACCTAGCGGAGGCTCGTCGAACTCCTTAGTCGTAGTTCGAAGACTCTCCGCTAGGCGGATTAGTCAATTTGATCTCCCCCTAGCGGAGGTTCGTCGAACTTTCAAGCGTAGTTCAAAGATTCTCCGCTAGGCGGATTGGTCAACTTGATCTCCCCCTAGCGGAGGTTCGTCGAACTTTCAAGCGTAGTTCAAAGATTCTCCGCTAGGCGGATTGGTCAACTTGATCTCCCCCTAGCGGAGGCTCGTTGAACTCGCAATTTGACGACGGAGATCCGGAGACCTTCCGTGGCAAAATATGTTGCTCTTAAAATACCGCCCTGAATATCTGTAGAGTTTATTTGGTTCCATAGCGTCGCCCATATGAAATAAACCATCGGGATAGTTGGGTATTCACGCCAGTCGATAAATATATTTAACCCGGGCACTAAGAAGGTGGCTCCATACAGACATGACCCGCAGATTGAGAAGTATACCTCAAAACTGGCCCGATTCCAATACAAACCCCGGCGTTTCTGTAGAGACCCCTCGCAAGTGTCCCCCCCCCCTCCCCCCCCCCCTCCACCGCCTTCGTGACGCACACGTACGTACGAAGTGATTTATCCATCCACCGCCGACTCGAGGTAAACGGGGGAGATTTAAGTAGTGTGTGGGGCACCCTGGACGGTGCCGATGACGTCACGCGGTTCTATAGGGAACCCGCAACTGACGTCACATCAGGACTACAACAATGGAACAAATGAATTGAACTGATGGACAAACAATCAGCTGTCAAAATAATAAAATTGCAACCATACAAATAAAAACAAGTGTAGCAATAGTAACTGCTCGCCATTTAAAACTTTTTATGATAGACAACGACTAAGTGAAAGTTTTGTATGTGTATTTGTTGGTTTTTTGTTTTGTTTTCCAAAATCAGAAGAAATGATTTTTTGACAGCTTGTTGTTTGTTCATCGATTCAATTCATTTGTTTCAATGTTGTCTTTTGGTGTTGCTAGTAGCCTATTAGCCTATTGGTAGAAAATGTCCACGTGACACTATAGTCTTTACCGTTCTCCATTGGTCGACTGTTTGGGACTATTGCTGAAAAGTATACAGCTTATTACTACTTTGAGCAGTCAAGTTATTGATTAAAGTTGTGTAAACGCGCTACAGGAAATGCATGTATTCCCATTCAACCTGCCAGCAATATATTGTTGGAAATATATATTGCTCGAATGAAGAGTCTATATAAGAAAAACCACGTATTTCAATCAATAATGATTGTATATTGTAGCTATACTTTAAAATCCTTACGACACATTGCGATCGTAATAATTTATGGACGTGTGCTTGTTCAATCTCTCACAGTCACATAGTCCATGACCCAGTGGTAGATTCAAATAAGCTCCCATGATGCATTGCAGTCTGGTGTGGTCATAACTTTGACCTATTTGAATATACATCAATTCTACGTAAACATCCATGTGACCTATTTGAATATACTTGAGTTGCATCAATTCTACGTAGAAAATCCAAGCCAAACAGAATATATGCAGAAGGTAGCCCAGTTGGTCGTGAAGATATCTACTCTGGGATGTACAAGTGTTTTTGTTATAAGGTCAGTATAAATACAATGTGCTACTTCAATATAAACCAGTGTCGTATTGTGGAGGGGATAAAGCTGGAGTACTATGTTACTTTTATTTAAAGACAACTAAGGGTTTATGAAGAAAACATCTTTATAGGAGACAAAATGCCAACATTTTGTTTGCGTAGAAAACGGTTAAGACAAAATAGAACCGCCTATATTAAAACTTTGTACAATCATTTTAAATGCGATCCGGGACTCAAACGAGACCATTTTCAACACTTTACCTTTATAAAGTTGTGATTTAAATCTTAAATTCATGGTTTTTTTAAATTTGAAAATCATACCCGCTTATCTTCTATGTTAAGGCTGGTCCACACAGATTTTTAAGACATACGATTTAAGGATTAACGCGTAGTCGTAAAGTTGGATCACAGGAAACACGTACTGGCGTTCGCACAAAGTTTAAGTTTTAAGAGTTTGTTTTAAAAACAACGTCTTAAAACCTTATGCATTATGTCTTCAAAATCTGTGTGGACCAGCCTTTAAAGTCGTCGTACAACAACTTCGGTAATGTTTTCGTCATCAATCAATGATGTGTTTACGGTCCCGGCCAACCCGAGCAGGTATTTGAATTAGCCACGGCCGCTGGTTCGCTGCCGCTCACCCACCCGTGACGAAAGCATTACCGAAGTTGTTGTACGACGACTTTATGCTTGAATCATCTATGACTGTTTTCAATATTGCCGGTGTAACGTCATCGCTAATATTGTTGTGATGTTTGTCGACGTGTTCTTGTAAGATTCTAGTTTAATCCCCGCACAAGTTTGTCAACCTCTCCTACATAGTTCGTGTCCAATTAATAATCGATACATATTGACAACGTCTCCCGAGGGACTGTACCTACCGGAAGTCGTCAATACCGATTACTAATTGGCGAGCGTCTCGATCGAGCGCCCCTGGTGTCGGTTTATGTTACTAGAGCATCGAGGTAACTCACTTGGCATTGTTTTTATAGGCCACTCAAAATAGACTAGTATAGATGCAATCTGGTGGCAAGCAAAGAAACTTCTATGAGGAGGAGATTACTCATCGTTGATTTGTTGAAACCATCAATGGCGCAGATAAGGGGGTAGCTTAGCAGCGCTATTTTGTTAGTTTGAGTCTCATATACTGACCACGCCGTAAGAAGCAAGGTGCCCCCTAAACTTCTGAGAAGAGACGGTCGCTTCACACGGTCTATTCAACGGTATACAACTCGAGATCGGCCGATAGTTATTGTCCACTGCATTGACTGCACCAGCCGTGAATAGAATGCGACCCCACCATGTCTGACAACAGGCGACTGATATCTTCACTACAAACAATACCGGGGGCAAGAGAACGGGATGCAACTAGATGTAGGTACTAGGTTGGTAGTCCCCCACTGCAAATCAGTTTAATTACTGAGTGGGTAGACTTTAAATGTGAATTTATTTATTTATTTATTTAGTTGTCACACGCGTCACTTCACTATTACATAATCACACTTTTAGAGAGGGGGTAACAAGTTCAGGGAACATACCACACTATTAAAAACATTCTTTAAATTAATGTAAGGTGCGCGCGCAGCCCGAGAAATAAGTCTGGCGAAACACTTGACGAGTACTGTACTACCCCACTATACCTGTTCTAGACTATAATTCACTTAGCAATAATTTTTACACCAGGTTTTCGAACGTTTGATGTGACAACCTCGCCACTTTCCTGCACTAAAAGCCGATATAGGTTCCGACGAACGACAATGGACCCCTTGATAGAAGGTTCCTCCCCTCTCTAAGGGAAGGTTATTGTAATAATTTTACTGAATGACGAGAGAGCGAGAGACTTCGGTTCAAAGTTTTAGATTTTCCGTGTCGTCGTTTATTTTTAGTACAAAAGGAAATTCTAAACGAAACAAGACCCGAGTTAGAATTAGTTTCCAACGTTTTAGTTCACCGCGAGGAAACAATTTAAAGGTAGATTTAAATACTTACAGTATTATGTTACCTTCTGTCTAGTGCACCCTTATCATTAAATACGAAAGATAAAGTAAATTGTAGATTACTCTGTCAATAACGAAGAGAGTACTACCTTCTACCCGCCGCATTTGTTTATATATTTAAAGAGAAGGTCTTATGGCAATTAAAATGATGTGTTCAAATCAATTAAACGTACCGACACCTTCTTTCAAATGAAGACTATTCGTGTAAATGCGTAGTCTCTGATATTTTGGGTCATGGACATTTAACCGTAATTATCTCAGAGTAGGTGTAGTTTTTTGCGTTTTTTTTTTGATATTCTAAATCAAGGTCTAATAACAATTAAAATGCAGTGTTTAATTCAATTAAACACTCAAACATTCAAATCAAGACTATTCGTGTAAATGAGTTGTCTCTGATATTTTGGTTCTTGCACATATAACCGTAATTATCTTGAACAAGGTGTAGTTTATCGCGGATTTCTTTATATATTCCAAGAGAAGGTCTAATGCCAATTAAAATGAGGTGTTAAAATTAATAAAATACACCCACGTTCTCTTTCAAATCATGACTATTCGTGTAAATGCGTTGTCTGATATGTTGGGTCATGGACATACAACCGTAATTATCTGGAACAAGGTGTAGTTACTCGGATAGATTTTTATATATTCAAAGAGAAAGTCTAATGCCAATTCAGATTGGGTGTAAAAATCAATAAAATATACCCACGCCTTCTTTCAAATCAAGACTATACGTCTAAATGCGTTGTCTGATATGTTGGGTCTTGCATATTATATAAACCTTGTGTAATATAATGACAGCTCGTCAAACTTCCGTAATTTTTTCAAAATCTGTGTTATGTGTCACGCAGGTATGTTTATATATGCTTCAAGTAGATGTTATTAAGAGTAATTAGAAGAAATTAAATGAAATAAATATATTCATGTTCTCTTTCAAATCGATATTTGATTAGTGAACGGCGGCCCCGTGCGTTTATTCATATATTTTGATTATAAAATATGCTTGTATACAATGTATATGGTGATTTACAATACGTGTTAATACATTGAACCCAGCCACGGAAGAACACACACACACACACACACACACACACACCCGATATTCCAGGCCTAGAACTTTACCCCCCTCCCCCCCCCCCCCCCATTGATCCCACCTCGCGCGGCCTAATGCCCCGGACGCGACACTAGCGCTCCACTCACGCCCGCCAAGATGCGGCAGAAAGAGGAACCCGATATCTCTTGTCTATCTTGATGCTTTCAGAGACGTCGACGTTTTCACCCCCGAAGAGGGGTGGGGGGGGGGGGGGATGTTTTATTGTGGCACTCGGCCCTCTAGATCGTGTTACTTGTCTGTCAAACTAGGTTATGGCAAGTGTTGTTTCTTTCGTTTTGGGTAAAACATGAACGTTTTCCTGCTATAGAAACAATTCACAGAACTATTATTTCATTGTTTTCTATTTTAATGTACTTTACCCCATGTCATCATCATCTTCATCATCTGTTGCCACGTCCAACTCTGCGTTGGGTCGGCATTGAAGATAAGCCTCTCCATCTTCTTCTATCCTGCCACCACTCTTCCCCCTCAACTACATTCCAGTGCCCTCCTCGCATTTCCACGTTCTTCCTCACTTTGTCGTGCCATCTTTGTCGTGGTCTTCCTCTCGTTCTTCTACCTGGAATCTCCAGTTCTAGCATTCTCCTCGGCAATCTTTCTCTTTCCATCCTCTTGAATTGTCCGTACCATTTCCCCCCATGTATTTCTTAAAAAAAAAATAAGTAAAAAATGATAATTTTGCAAGGTTTTAATATTGGCACTTATCTCTCCTCTTAAAAATCATATACAACCGGGCATCAAAACTACTTTCATGGGTCCTAAACTATTGCAGCTAGAGCGAAACGGACGCGTATTTGCTATCACCTACAGACCCTCTCTAGTAACCTATATAACACTATTGGGAGGCTAGGCTAGTTTCTTCTAGAAGAGTTTTTCATGTATATCTCCTAAACTATTGCAGCTAGAACGAAACGGACGCGTATTTGTGATCACTTACAGACCCTCTCTAGGAAGCACTATGACTAATTAATTAACTGAATAACTAAATGCTATAAAAACCAAACCCCTAATTATTATTATTATTATTACTTATTCACGTTAATTTCGCGCGCTTTGTTTAACTTTACTCAAACGTTTTCCAACTGGTAGTTAATTTGAGGGGGGTGGAGGGGGCAAACTTATAATCGGTGCGCCCCAGATTGTGGTCCAAACTAACACCTTCTCGTGAATGTGTGCCCCGCCCGACAAGGGCATTACCCCCCCCCCCCCTCCCCACCTTACCCACCCCCGCCATGGAGTTATAAAGTTGGTACGGGTGAGATGCTGAGGGGCTAGGGTAGGGGGGGGAGGGGGACACTCGGACACCGTTTTGCGGCTCAGCCCGGGTTTATGGTCAGTGGACATTTACTTTGGAGCTCTCGGGCAATTTATCTCCGTGTGGGGGTTGAGGGGGGGGGGGGGGTGTATTGCACTCTCGGGTTAAACTCTAAGATTTGAGAGTTGCGAGGTACAGTCACTGCGAGGAGTCAGTGTATATCTGCATGGTCGTTGTTTATAACATGTTACTCCAGAGAGAGCCGGATGTGTTTACTTTATAGTTAAGACTGTACGTTCAACCACGCTACGGAGCTTCCGATTTCACTAGATTGAAATCGCTTTAAAAAGCTGAAAAAAAATGTGTTTAAAAATAAACCGAAACTGCTATTTTCTAGGAGAATTTTGTGGTCTTTCTTTTGAAATTTACTTTTTTCAAATGTTCTTTTTTATGTTTTAATAACATAGCCTACCTTTACAATTGAGCAAGCACACTTAAAAAAAACGTAAATGGTTTGAATAAATAAACATTCAAAAGAAAGAGTACTGAGTTCTCTAGAGAGATGACATTTTGGTATCAGATTCAGATTTCAGATAATTTTATTCTCAAACAGATACAAAATGGTTGATACATTGGTTGGTAAATACGTACCATCTATTTATTACATATGTTGGTGAAGCCCGCAAAGTCATAAAGACTTGACATACTTCTTGACAATTTTATTAAGGTTGAGAGTCGACGTTAGAGCGAGAGGTGAGTCCTACGATAAAAACCACTCAAAGTCAAAGATCTTTAGTAATATTAAAACATATTTACGAATCAGCATTTCTCCGTTAAAAGTTTGCATCGAATGTCGCAAACCAAGCGTAGCATGCGATAGCAAACAACTTTGCAGTAAAATTTATAACAAACTTCCCCAATCAGTAAAAAAAAAAACTCTACATCTCTTCCACTCTTTAAATACAGACTAAAAACGTTCCTCTTAATTAAACCATTCTTACTTTGAAAGAATTCTTTGATAACTAACAACTTAAATTCCCGTTTCTCTTGCCCATCCTTATTGTTATTTCTAAATGTAGACCTATGTGCATTTTGTATGTTTGTAATTTTGTATGTATATTTGAAGTTTGTACCAATATTTGTACTCTATTTATTATTATTACCAATAGAAATTAAGTAAATTAATTGTGTTGGTTTGTTTAAAATTAAATGTAGGGAGTGAATGGTGAAGAAAAAATCAATGTATGTAGGATGCCAAAATAGCTGTTAAGCTAATAAATAAAGTACATAACATTACATTACATTACATTACATTACATTACATTACATTACATTACATTACATTACATTACATTACATAACATTACATTATATTACATTACATTACATTACATTACATTACATTACATTACATTACATTACATTACATTACAAATCGCATGGTGAAATAAAATAAAATAAACCATCAGAATAGACGTACGCAACTCGATCAGCC
>CAMDTW010000282.1:7500-31391 GCA_945910005.1 Isoperla grammatica | reverse complement strand
AAGAAAGCAAGAAGTTGAAGAAGAAAGAAAGAAAGAATGAAAGAATGAAAGAAAGAAAGAAAGAAAGAAAGAAAGAAAGAAAGAAAGAAAGAAAGAAAGAAAGAAAGAAAGAAAGAAAGAAAGAAAGAAAGAAAGAAAGAAAGAAAGAAAGAAAGAAAGAAAGAAGAAAAAAAGAAAGAATGAAAATAAAAAATATCCGTATATAAATTAAACTATTTTCATTTGGTCACTGTGAAAACTACATCTTCCTAATCTATAATGATTAGGTATTTGTGAACTAGATCATTTTGGTCGGTTTAGCACTGGAACCCCCGTCGCCGGGGCAGAACCCCATCATTTCCCAGCCTCGTCCTACAGTCCTATACAGTCATACAGTCTTAAACAGTCCTACAGTTGAGAGTTGAGATCCCTCGTTTCTAGACCCCCTGTGCGCCAGCGGCAGCCGAGCCATCAACTTTACTCCGTTGTTTGGTCTGCCTTTTTTGATTTCGTTCATTGTCAGGCCTGACTTATTAATTACAACTTGTTTGCGTCGTGGTCAACGACTCGGGGCTCAACATGATATATAGAGTTCCCAGAACGCGTCCCGTCACTTCTAGAGAATATGTATAGGAGTTCTGTCTAATTGCTCGGAAACTGGTGTAGGCTACACCCACCTCGCCCCGCAGCTGTTTGTTGGCCGAGTGTAGTCTGGATACGATCCAAATAACCGTCTCGTATGCTCAGTTTTCACAGCGTGCCAAAAACAAGACAACAGAAAATACACTTACACTTTATTTACTAGTGAATGTTAGAGGAAATCTTTCACTTATGTGCGATTCACTGTCCCTTTCCCCCACTGTCCCACTGAATATTTCTCCTCCCACTTGGCCCTGCCCTCCCTCGCTGGACTCCCGTATGACGACCAACGCGACGTACAATGGATCTGATTCGGATGTGGCTTTATTCTTCATCATCATCTTTCTCATCTTCATTATTTCCCGCTCATCGTCTCGATTAGCCATTGTTGCAAAAATATCAGACGTTAAGCCCCATTAATCAATCAAACCTAACATTGATCATCAACAAGAAATGGGAATTTTTAACTTCATATTATAATGAATGGATTTGCCTGCCACAACTTGAAAGCATTGCGTTATCAGTTCACATGTTTCACGTGTATAAACTAGCCCCAAAGTAAATAGTCTCATACCGAGCTCAAATCATTATCTATCGCCCCCTTTATGCACGCTGGTTCAACGAAAATCAACAGGCGTTATTTCACACATTTGTAAACTCAGTCTTCCACTAAGTCGAGCGCACAAGTCTAATAATTCACGCCCACTTTCTTTAAGGTTTTCAGAATTCCAATGCACAGTAGTAAATTATCACTAGTTTCACCGTTTTAAATCAACAGGCGTTATTTCACACATTTGTAAACGCTGCAGTCTTCCACTAAGTCGAGCGCACAAGCCTAATAATTCACGCCCACTTTCTTTAAGGTTTTCAGAATTCCAATGCACAGTAGTAAATTATCACTAGTTTAACCGTTTTAAGCGAGTTTTAAGAGGGACTTGGTTTTAAGTAGGTCGTGGAACTAGAGAAGTAGTGAACTAAGTAAGTACTATTGGACTAAGCTATTTCGTCAGCATGGACTATAAATGTTGAGACAACTTTGGAGCTGGAACCTTCTTCACATTTTAAATTGTAATTGCGCGCGTATGCGTACGTTGGAAAAATCAATAATACGAATAATCATAATTCAATCATATTATTATCTTGAACGCGTTTCTTCCGCCGCCTCACATTGATTGCCTTGTCAATCATCATCAAATCACTTCAACTCTCATGCGGGCCCATCAAGATGACAGCTGTACCAGTTGTGACCGACGCTAACTACAACCACAGCGCACGCACTGTCCGCGATGAAGCAACAGTTGGATCAACAGCTGTTGCGAACATAGTTTCTTTCATCTCGCATAATTTAGACTTAGCGTGAATAGTGGTCATAGTGTTTTAGCATCTTGCTTAGTTCCTCGGCAGTTTTTTTTTTTTTTTTTTTGCATTGAGTGGGCAGAAGATAGGCACAGTGATTGCCTTTCTGTCGGTCGGTCCCTTCAAAGGCGCCCAAAACGAACACAGGGATTACCCAATGGGTTGCAAGTAATGTAATGGGCGGAAGACTGCGACATGGGAGGGTCAAGGGTACCAACGTTACCGAGAAACTATGCAAGCATTGTTTATACTATTATTGCCATGTACGTGTTTGGCTGTTTATTGCGATTCTAAGAATGCACACACGAATTAATGAAAATTATACAGATAATGGAGGCGGGCTGTATTCATACAGGTTCGAATTTTCAATAATTGGTGATTTCTGATGTTCTGTTTGACATTAGTAACATTTATGAAACATTCATAAATCGAACAAGAAAAGAGACAAAACTGGAAAGCATTTAAGAATTTTATGTTAAACCATAGATTTGTGTATGAAATAGAAGTGAAATAATTTACATTTCGAAGTATAAAATATGCTCTGTTCTTCTACAGAGACTTGAAAGAAGACTAAACAACCAGACATGAATGAGCTCAAACATAATAGTAGAACGTATAATAACAAATGATAAGCCCTAAGTACACCATCACCATAAAAGCTGCAAACAAGGCGAAGCATCCTAATACAAAATGGGCAAGAGGGCAATTACGCCCCCCCCCCTCCCCCCCCCCCCCCCGCCCCCCACACACAGCGTGGTACAGAGGTGAAGTTTGGTAATAGTTCACCGCTTCTTCTCTGAGGGTATTCTAACCACTGAATGCGACTGTGTAACTTACGTATATGGAAATTAACTATTATCTAGAAGTATTACAACAAGACATGTTATTATAACTGTAAGGATGCGATGTCAGATGGTGGAAGTGAATTAGACTGGAGGCTTTAAGCTGCTGTACTGAGTATAGTGGTTTCCTTCTCGGCTTCTGATTGGCTGTTCAGGGCGTGAGTAAACCCACACAAAAATCATCTTCAGGTGAGGGATACTTTCGACAGGAGCAGGCAACGTGCCAGTACCTCTTACGTATCAATCATATAACAACATCTTGATTGCCTTCCAAGCAATGTTTTGAGTACTCCATGTGATACAGACACTGATGTCTTCTGAAGTTAACATACAACACTTTTGGGAAATTTAGAAAAGAAATCTTAAATTGAAACAGGTATCCAGATTGTAATATGCTAACTTTAAATTTAAGTACAATTGTAAATTGATTGAACTGCACCTCAAATAAAGCAAATAATTTAAATTTAAATGCCATATAGCCCATGCACAAACTGATTTAAAGATTGTGGCTCGTCTTCGTATTCAAGTTGACCCATTTGTTCACCATCTGCACACAATGCACAAAATGAATTTCCAAAAGGCTGTGGGTCGACTACGAAGCTTCACGGTACGTAAAAAGCAGGAGTTACAAGTACAAGTGCATCATCAATCTTATTTAGATTGTAACGTTTCAAAACATTTACTAAAAATAATTAACTTGTGCTTGCATATTAATATTAAATTACATAGTTGGTGACTGAAAAAGAAATAACGCGCAGATAATAGTGGTTGCTTCCTCGAATTGCTCTGCGCAGCCGTTTCTCTAACCAGTACCCGCTGGTTCTGTTCTGCACAGAGTCTAATAACCCTGCACGGAACCGACTCCCCAGCCCCCGGCCCAGAGTTCATTGCAATCAACGTTTCATTAGAACGTATGTGATGATTATACTAAGTACGGGCGACGTTCGGACGAGTTCTCCAACCTTCATAGCTGCAACATAACTGGCCACAATGCTACTTAGAAGGCACAGAACAGGACAGAGAAAATTGCTCAATACAAAATTAAATACCGTTTTTATTATTTGACAAGTAATTACAAAGTTTACGATGTATGTTTCATTTTGCGAATCCAGATTGTAAATAGTGCTTTAAACGACATGCAAGATATAGATTGTCATAAAGCGGCCAGCCATGGTTAGGTTCACATGACAAACTAGGCTTACTTATGCCTAATTATTGTTGTTACTGTGGGTCGTGGCTTGCATATTATGCCAATATTCTTTTTTTCAATAGTACAGTAGTTTGTTTAGTTGTTTTGTTATTCTTGCTATTTTATTGTTTTTTAATTTCCATTTGTACATACATTTACTCATAGTTACATTTACTGTCCTCTTTTGTAAATCAGTTTCATAACTGAACAGGATAGACATTACACAAGGAAATAAATACATTCAGATCTTGATTGAAAATTTGTGCTGAAGCTATACAAAGAAATGGCTAGACGACGACGAAAATTGAAACGTGTGTTTTGAGAGAACCGTACCATGCAACAAACAGTATTTGCAGTAGCTCTCCCGGCCGAGACTTGGCTAGGTTAATCACACCACCTTTTCATTGCCAAAACACACACTAGAGCGCACATCAGTCACCAACCATGCGTTCACATAGACACACAGTGCGCTCTGTGCCACTATTGTCACCTACAGTGCGCGGTCATACAAGCAGTTCATTGAGGAACACAGAACACGCGAACTGTTGCCAACTGTCATCTTTCAACACTTGAACCTAGTTAACCTGGGGTCAAAGTTAAGAGTGTCCACAACTTTGCGTCGGGTTCTAGAGTGGTGGTGGTGTAATTGGTTGGTAGAGGGGGCTATTGTGAGTCTATTGAAGAGACACAATTCATTACCGCTTGAATAAATAGATGATTCACTTAGGTAAAGGAAAGTCACACAAAAGACCAAGAGAAAAACGTGCGGAAAACGAAGAGAAAGAGAAGGCGTTTAAACGCTATTGAAACCCAAGTTCAGTCATGCCTCATTGAACACAATTCATTTTCTAAGCCAGCGTTACAAATAAATCCAGTATGTCCAACACGAAAAGTATAACTATTTAAAGTAAGTATGATATTGCTGTATAGACCCAACTTAACTAGTCTCATACCAACCTAAGATTCCTATATCTACCGCCTCGTTCGAGCGTACACGCTGCTTCAACGAAACTCAATAGATTCATGGCGTATTTTCACACATTCGTAAATACAGTATTCCGCTTAGTAGACTGGACCAGCCTCAATCCTCATTAGTTACGCCCGCTGTGTTAGGCATTTCCAGATATCCAACTCAAACTCGAAAATGATCCGGTTTCAGGTTGATGGTAGGGACTAGGTAGTCGAGACTGCTATTGAAGTAGATGGTAAAGTAGTTACTTAGTTACTTTATTGTAATTAAGGCCAGTGTAGGGCACAATACCCTCTTTAGCCTGATGAGTGATGATTGATGAATGATAATGAGGCAGGGAGGAGGGAAAGCCTGGTACCGGCACGTAGTCTACTCCTGTCGAAAAGTACCAAGGGGTTCATCGGCTTTACGTCCCATCCGAAAGGACGGTGAAACTTTGACGTCATATAGGTTCCTCCACTAACCTGGACTGCCGAGCAGTTGACGAGAAGAACGAAGCTGTTACACAAGCTATCGAGCCCTCCAATCTGCTCTAACCAAAGACTGCTAACGTTGGGGCCACTACACACGAGTCCAGCACAGCTCGAGTGAGCAGTATTATGATAGTTTGGGAGGATAGTTACGGCACACGCGCGTGTGGACTACAACTTCCTCTCGTCGCGTGACTTGTGTCCAGGATATCGGGCGGACAGCGCAACTAACAACTACCGACCAATAATATTAGAGACCGGCCCATGACGGCCAATGTCAAGTGGGTTGCAAGATCCGTGGCATTTATACGACATCATCGTCAAGTTAGGTTGGTGCCGTAGAACTAACATTTGTATCATGTTTACTAGTTGTCTGTTCACTTCATTTTATATCATATTCATTAAATAAATAAATACACAAATTCACATTTAGAGTCTACCCAGTACCCACTCTGTAATGAAACTGATTTTCAGTGGGGGACTTTAATTTAAAGCGCTTAAACCAACCCTGTAGGCTCCGAACACCATCGGCGAGTGAGCGATAACCTATCAAAGATCGATATTTCAAATACGAAACATATGGATCAGTGATTGGACAGTGGTTGCGTTCCGTTACATGCTGGATGTACTGATCCAGTGCGCCAGCTTACTGGATGCATTCCGAAACATGCTGCCAGCGACTACTGAGCGTTCCCTTATTTGCTATCCCAGCATCTCCAGTGCACTGGAAGTACTGGCCCTTTTTCACGCAGTAGACCCAGTAAAACTTGGAACTGTCATGGCGTCGCACCAAACTACCATACCAGTAGCACGAAATATCGCTGGTTTGTCCAGAAACAAACGAAGTAGTGAAATTAGTAGTGAACGACAGTGAAAAGGAGCGTCTGGAGAAAGGTAAGAATGTTTTGTATATGCTATTGGACGTATATTTCTCTTGGCAGGGTGCAATTAGTGTAGGCCTAGGCTGACAGTTATACTATTTTCGCGCCGTCTTCCATACTGTGCTCAGTGCTCTGCAGGTGGATGCTCGTTCGCGCTGGCTCACGCCGGCGCTCACTGGGTCCCAGCAGTCCCAGCATGTAACGGAACGCAACCAGTGCAAACACCCGCGAACAAAGGTCAGAATCAACAAGGCCGATTCAGAACAACTTTTAATTAATTGAGTGCTTCGTTGCTAGGACGGCTCCAAAGTCACAGTTTACTTATTCCTAAGACAAGAAGTAATGGAACTGATTCCTTAATAGAAGTTAAAAAACTTCTGCCTGAACCGGGATTTGATCCGGGACCTTCTGCATTGGAAGCAAGGATGCTAACCACTGGACCATGACTGTATACAATATGTATATAAAGATCTTCATCTACAAAATATATAAAGAACAGTACTGTATATAATAACATGTGAAGATAATTTTGTTCTGTAATTTTATTCTTGTTATTGCATTGTCAGATGTAAGTTATGTTCAAGCCTGTGTTTTTAGTTTTTATTTTATTTTAATTTGAAATTGTCAACACTGTTTATAATCAATGTTTTTGTTAAGAGTCGAACGACCGCAAACCAAATAAATCAAAATAGCTCTTTTATTTCCTTTGAGTATGCTCTTATGTGAAATAAAATAATAATAATAACAAACTTGAAAATTGCTTAGTTTGCATGAGAATGATTGCAGTCATCTCATTATGACGTCATTCCCTGTTGGTCACGCCATAATGATGAGTTGATTTAGTGCAATTTTCAGCTTACATTTTTAAATGCAAATATTTTCTAAAATTTAAAATTTAAATATGTCTGTATTCAGAACGAAGGCTCTAATTTATTAGAATAGAAATCTGTAACTCTGAGTATTCTTATTGTGTCTGGACAGAAAATACTATTTATTTGTTTTCACTTCTTCAAAGTAGTTTCAATGATAATCGAGGTTACCATGAACCAATTATAAATGTATTCGTCCAGCTGAAAGAAACCAACCATGCACGTGTAAAATAAAGAAAAACCTAACACAAAAGTGAAGTGCAGGCCTATAGATATTTACATCTAAATACAAATTCAATCAATTGTCTACCCCCCTAATTTACTTATTCTTAACAGACGAAAAATGTTAATCATATTGTAGGTTTCTAAAAATGATAATAAAAACGGTCTCCAAGCGGTATTACTATTGAGTTTGTTACACTAACAAACTCAATGGTATTACTACTCAACCAAGAAGTTATAAGAGATTTCGGTCTTAGTCGCCTCGTGCAAACAGAGCTATGCTGGGGTCCTGGGGTCCTGGAGGCGCATCACGTGACAGGGACACTCGGGCAGAGGGACACTTCACGCGCCCCCGATCCAGGACGTCAAACCCGGGTCCACATGAAGATCTTCTTGATCAAGGACACATTGGCAATGATTCCTCAACGTATCAAATTGTCCGTCGTCATAGATGTAGCATTCTCAGAAAAATCGGCGCTCCACGTGGTCTATTTGAGCGGTACCTGCTTGTTGTGTCGTGCTGAGAATGTACCCGGTCAACGCCTGCCAACAGACGCGGTCATAGTATCACTACAATACCTGACGCAGCGCAGAGAATGAGATGCTACTATATTTAGGTTGTTATTTGTCACATACGTCACTTCACATTACATGATCTATGACGACAACACCTCGCTTACGTCAAAGTAACCATATAAATACAGAATTGCCCTCCTGTTTTCCACCCCTTAATAGCATTGTTCCACCGGTAAGAATATCTGTCCTCATTCCGATCCGGAAGTATCCAGTTACAAACAACGATAAACAACATCACGTTGTACTACTTTCAATTACTTATGTCAAGTTCACTAGAAAGCGATGCGATCTTGACCAAACAAAATTACCACATCAATCTCCCTCCTGTGATAGTGACAATAAAATTGCAGGCCCAACCTTGGCGGCCTCAAGTGCGTGTAGGCAATATTATTCAAATACGAATCCAATTCTAGCCAATTATCGGCAAGTGGGCGGCGGGGGAGGGGGGGGAGGGGGGAGGGGGGACATGGGTACCGCTGCTACGCAAGGCATGAATAATTTCGGGTGACCTCAGAAAGCAACGTGAATTAGAGATAGACATTGTGCGTAATGCACATCTTGACTTGTTATGTCTTGAATGACACTGATCTTTGTCAGGCAGTGGCGTAGCGCGATGGATGTGTCACAGTGGCGTATAGATTATTCGGTGTAGAACGACACACTAGGCCGTATGACGTAGAGGGTTGGTGGGAGGAAAGGGATAAGTATAGGAAGACGAATGCGGTCAAGTTTTCAATGAGAGAACCTCTTACACAGAGTCACTCTGAACGAAATTCTTCCCCGGCCACAGAAGGGGAGAGAGGCGTCTATGAGGATTGATGAATCATAGTGGCCAGTACTGTGGAAGAAGATTATAGTGACACATAGTTGAATACGGAGAAAGAAGAAGAAAAGAACAAAGTATAAAATAAATATTTACAAAAAACGGAACGAAAGGAGATATTCACAGCAAAGAGGAACGAATGAAAGATGTTTTAAACCTATCCACGAATTGGTACATGAAAACAAATATTAGCCTATTGAAATATTTGTTTTGTGCTAAGAGCCAACGTAAGAGGCTTTTACTCAAAGCCAAGAGTGCTACTGGTTTTATTGACTGTTTGCAAACACCTTGAACAGAAAGAAATGGTAGACGAGCGAGAACCAGTCAATCTCCACTAAGATTCTCTATATCTCGACATCACTACTACAATCGTTACATTCACCATTCAGTGAATCATTGTCTATCAACGCCATTTGTATTATACAGACAGTCATTACCATTAAAAAGAGAATACAGAATAAAGCAGGATGAACCTTTTTGACCTGGAGTGCCATTATTTACAAAATATTGCATTTACTCTGTCCTGCAAGCGTCCAAATTCTCAAAAAGGCACAGTAACATTTTATTTAAAGATATTTTTACTATAGCTTTTTCAATTATTATTATGTTTTTGAGGGAACAAATGGTCAGTTTAACAGTTTGTGATGTTGTGATCGTTCTACATAATGGAGCATTTGGGCAAAATCCTGCCGGAGTCGACATTTTTTACCCAAAATTCTCTAAATGCCTGGAAAACGGCTTCGAAGTGCATCCTGAATCCTGATACAATATATTGTAGACATTTCTGCGTGCCATTGGTTCGCCATCCCTGCCATGTTCATTGCTTGCTTAAATTAATAAATAAAAACATAAAATAAAAACTTAATAAAATCCAAGACATAATTAAAACACATCCTCTCAAAATAACTCGACGCCACTGCGATGCCACAGAGCGCAACAGATAGAACTAAGACAGTCTATAAGAGTGTAATTGTTCTCAGCGAAGCGAGCGAGCTACGCTCAGCGGAAATAGAAAGGTCAGTGTCAACAAACATGAGAAAGTAAAACACCTCACACTATACGGTATAAACCGTAGACTCAATTTACGGGCAAGTCATGAATCACATTGGCCCATTACATTGGAAAGTACGCGGTATGCGATCAACCTGTGTACAAATGTCTTACTGTGAACAATGAAGGTAACGCAGGAAATCTTTATGCTCTCCCGGAATTAGATAATAAAATGATTGCAGCGCAAATGGATTCGGAAAACAAATATAAGGTCGTTCACGTTTTGTTTTAGGCTGTACTTATCTTAAAACGAAATTAAAATTACGGTTATTAAAATATCCTCGCAATTATGTGTTTATTTTCTTTATCATAATTGAACAATTATATTTAGAAGGGAGTTTGAATCTTATTTTTATTTGAAAGTGGTATTATATTGAGAGTTTGTGAACTGATTTGATTGAGAAAACAATTGAGGAGAATTTAATAATTATATACCTGTGCAGTGGCCATTGCATAACAACAAAGCATATTACCACTAATTTAGTACACATTGTATAGGTGCAGTAAGCATTATTATTACAATATTATTGTTTCAGTCAGTATGTAGGCTAATGCATGCACCAATTTTTAGCAGGTTATTATAAAATATGGCAGGCTTGAACAGGGCTTAATTTGTAATTGAAAAGGTACTGGAACGCATATTTTGTTTGTCAAATATAATTTGGCACCAACCCCGCCCACATTTATACATTGTGAACACAGATAATATGTAATTATTAATTAGTTATCTGGTTAGTGTCAGTGGTCAGTCAGAAGGTTATTGCCTGTGTATTTGGGTCTGGCTACCTAGGGGTAATTCATAAACTTGAATAACTTGCATTCATACCTACAAATACAAAATATATTTGTGAAATTATCAGAAATACGAATTAATTCACGAGTTTTTAGGGAGTAACCCACGTTACGAAATAATACCGGAACGCGCGTTCTGGTTTCGGTAAACGAATCGGAACTGCGTTCCGGTGCGTTCCGCCTGCTAAATTAACCCCTGAGCTTGAGACATATCCAATACCTTGATTGCGCCCGCCTGGTTGGTTTTACGCTCTGAAAGGGTAGGAGAGAAATAATTATTTTTTGGCTCAATCTAATTTACTTAGTACTTGGTATTTCTGTCCGTACAACATGCAAAACATATCTGTTCTGACTGAGTTTGTGTGTAATACAACATTAACAGAAAAATATACTATCTTTATTAAAACAATAATACTAGTAGCTAGTAGCGCACCAAAAAAATAAATAAAAAAAATACAAATAAAAGGCAGTAGGGACACGTTTCACCTCCGAACCGGTTTTGTGTTTAGATTGCAAATGAAAATAGAAACCACTAGTTGTGGATGACACCTGCGTCACCAGGAGCGCCACCTCCGTGCGTGACTGTTGTCATACGCGTCTTGGGAGGACTTCTCTCGTCGATAACAACTCTAATTGAATAACACTTGGGTTGGCCACCCGCGACGCCTACCCGGCCTGGGACAGCTAGGTGGTCGTCATTGGGTGGAGACAGGACAGGAGGACCCCCCCCCCCTCCAAGTATATTCCGAGACTCAAGTCTTGAAACAAAACTTCGACAATGTTTTGGCGTTATCGGTGGTCACGTGGTCTCAAAAATGTATTTTTCATGAAAAAGTTAGTCTTCAAACCAAACGCACGTTTTTTTTTTTTTTTTTTTTTTTACCCACGGAAAGAAAACTTGTGGTTTGATACTTTTTAACGTTCTCAATCACGTTTCTCTGATTAGTAGCCGAGATGCTGCTGGAATTAGTGATACTTGATTTTGATTGGTGAAATGCCAGGAACGACAGCAAACCAAGTTTCATAATGATAGTGAGAATATTCAAAACTAGTACTTTATTCAATCAAACCACAGAACACTGACGTTATGAGCTTCAAGACGGGTCCCAGGTTACGAACCTGGTGACTGGTTAGTGTTTAGTAAAGATACATTGACAGCTCATGTAATGTAATAATGCTGTCGCACTGTTTATACATCAAGCAAGACTCTGCTATAGTTCGATTCCCTCGAACCAAGCCTCACACTTCCTTACCACTGTAACCACAAGGAGGCGCTAACCCCAAACTATTTTTATAAATTATTCTGTTTATTCCAAACAAGGAAGGAAACACCAATTCCCATGATGTGATGAGGTTTACAGCAGTTGCATAATAATTACTGCTGCGTTTATGTAACTGCACAGCCACTACTTACTACCTTCTCATTTAGAACGACGGGCCTCTACTTTAAGAAATCACAACAAAATAATTAGAAATGTATTACAATTATAATATACAATTAAATACCAAAATACTTTTACAGCCCAATGATTGAGTGTTTGCCATTTTGTATGATGAACAATCTATCGTGGTTTGTTAGATTCGCAAACCACACTATTTTCAATCCGATACCAGGGCACATTGTTGTGTTGGCATGTCCACTCCAGTATTGTACCAACGTTGACAATAGAATATCGCTACGTGACATAAGGTCAACCTGTTATCGTCATCAGCACGGATAATACATGGTCATTGACATCTGCAACCTTGTCATTGACTGCAGAACACAATCGCATTCTTCTTGCACGGTGTGAGTACGAGTACTCGTGTGTCCCTTGTATGGTACCGCCTGCCCGCGGTACGTGAGGGTCAGGGGGTGTATATAATGGTTTACCCGGCACAAGATGGCGCCTGCCCGCGGTACGTGAGGGTCAGGGGGTGTCTACTGGTTTACCCAACACAAGATGGCGCCTGTGCGGGATACGTGAGGGTCAGGGGGTGGTCAATACTGGTTTACCCGGTACAAGATGGCGCCTGCCCGCGGTACGTGAGGGTCAGGAGGTGGTCAATACTGGTTTACCCGGTACAAGATGGCGCCTGCCCGCGGTACGTGAGGGTCAGGGGGTGGTCAATACTGGTTTACCCGGTACAAGATGGCGCCTGCCCGCGGTACGTGAGGGTCAGGAGGTGGTCAATACTGGTTTACCCGGTACAAGATGGCGCCTGCCCGCGGTACGTGAGGGTCAGGAGGTGGTCAATACTGGTTTACCCGGTACAAGATGGCGCCTGCCCGCGGTACGTGAGGGTCAGGGGGTGTCTACTGGTTTACCCAACACAAGATGGCGCCTGTGCGGGATACGTGAGGGTCAGGGGGTGTCTACTGGTTTACCCAACACAAGATGGCGCCTGTGCGGGATACGTGAGGGTCAGGGGGTGTCTACTGGTTTACCCAACACAAGATGGCGCCTGTGCGGGATACGTGAGGGTCAGGGGGTGTCTACTGGTTTACCCGGCACAAGATGGCGCCTGCCCGCGGTACGTGAGGGTCAGGGGGTGGTCAATACTGGTTTACCCGGCACAAGATGGCGCCTGTGGTGTGATAACGAGTACTCGTGTGTCCCTTGTATGGTACCGCCTGCCCGCGGTACGTGAGGGTCAGGGGGTGTATATACTGGTTTACCCAGCACAAGATGGCGCCTGTGCGGGATACGTGAGGGTCAGGGGGTGTCTATCTATACTGGTTTACCCGGCACAAGATGGCGCCTGTGCGGGGTACGTGAGGGTCAGCAGGGGGGGTTCTGTCTATACTGGTTTACCCGGAACAAGATGGCTGTCCCTTGTATGGTTCCGCATCCCCGGGGTATGTGATGGTCAGCGGGTGTCTACTTTCTATACTGGTTTACCCGACACAAGATGGCGCGTGTCCGGGGTACGCGAGGGCCCCCTGTCTATACTGGTTTACCTGGCACAAGATGGCGCGTAATTATAACATTTCCTCGACAACGAGTAGAGAACTCTTCTTTAAACACTTGAGAAAGTTGACTATATTAGATGACATTACTAGGTCTGTGCGCGCGAACGGTAAAGACAGTGGCCGATGGGTCTAGGCTTCACCTAAAACTTCGGGAATGGCTATCTACACCATTCGTCTCTGATGTACAATTTCCGAAGAGGTTTTTGCAGCTTTTTTTCCTCATTGTATACACAATGTCACATATCTGTTTTATTCACAATCTAATCATTATGTGTTTGTATTACACAATGTGTGTAATTTGTTTTGCTTATAATTTAAATACAATTGTTTTTCCATTGAAAAGAAAGATGCGCAATCTATGGTCACAGGATCTGTTGACAGGACGAGTCGCGCTTTACGATATATGCACCATTTACCTACCCAACACAGTGGTGATGTAATGTGCCCTCTTCACGTGGCTCTTGATACTGTTTGGAAGGGATGCCCGAGGGATGTTGGTAGGATAGGACTCAATCCTAGCATTCACCTTATGACAGCTGAGGGAAACATCGAAATAAAACCTTGTCAGGGTATCGAACCGTTGACCTCCCGAATTGGAGTGTAACGTGCTACCGCTGAGCCAACACTATCCTTGAAGTTTACTAAATTAACTTATGTAAGTCCAAATTATAACATTAGCACTTACAATAGTGTTAAATACCATTTTCAATTCATAATAAAACATTAATTATTGTTAATTTCGTTATGTTTTTCGTGTTAACCACAATCTCTAATGGTTTTACCTAAATATCTTGCCAAACTTCACATTAAATTAATCATATTATGGCACAATCATAAAGGGCATATAAAGATTTCTGTTTCAGGCTTCGGCGCGCAAGTTCTCAGAACTCACCGCTCCAAGAAACCAGCTACACACGTGAACACACAGCCTTACCTATATAGCTTCGTTCTGCACCACAAACTCAGTGATTCGTCATCGGATTACGAGACTGTTTGGGACTACCAGAGAGTGAGTGACTGTTAGTTGGTTTTTACCTCCAAACAACACCTTTCGTTTCACATTTATCACGTAACCGAACGCACATATTGCGGCCTTGAAAACCTCGCGACAAAAAGTATCAATAATTAATGGTCCATCCAGGAACACTAACAATTCTTTGTAGAAGACTGAGCCATAAATACACTTAAGCTTGCCAATGTGTTGTTTTTAAGACGATAGGGTGTGCATATATGCTAATAGCTTACTAGGAAAAGAATATAACACTTTTGTAGCAAGAATTAAACCGAAATTACTTTCTTAGAAAATCTCATTGTTGTTTTATTCAATTAACATTAAACGAAAATTGAACGATAGATGTGGCTCAGCGGTTATGCACGCGATACTTTAATTTGGGAGGTTGCCGGTTCGATACAGACCACCGACAATCCTGACTGAAGGTTTTCAAGGTTCTCTGTCAAAAGGTGAATGCTATAATTGAACCATATAAAACTATCAAAACACTATCCTCACACCGTTTATCTAGTTTGGCAAATTGACCCTGGGCCGGTTGTCTTATAACAAATGTTTTTATTTTAACGAGATTGTCGTATCTGATTGCTTTGCTTCTCTATTATTGAAACCATGCTATTCGAAAATTTGGGCTGATAGATGAAGATAAAGGACTGTTACAAAAAACCATACCTTATGCCTTATTCGAACCCATGGTGCGATTGGTGCCGTTCTTATAGAAACGGCAACCCAAACGCAAAGCCCCAGACAGCAAACGAAATTGTCATTTCAAAATTGACAAAAAGTAAACCAAGACATGGCATCCGTTAGAAAATATATAGTGCTTTTTCTTCTTAATGTTTCTGTTTTTCAATTGTTATGCGTTGGTGCAACACACCTGTAACATTTAAATAAGAACATTTTAGAAACGGATGTATTTATTGGAACACAAGGAAACTTTCATAAGAAAGTACAGTAAATTCTCTTGAGGACGGCTTATTTTGCTTTACCTTTAGCCAATTTTAAAGCATTTTAATCAATTTCAAGTAACAGAAATCGAATGTTTGCAGGGTATGGACATCGGTTGTCATGAGTAAACGAAGCTACGGCTACCGAACGTTCAACACCAACAGGTGCTGCGTGAGTTCTCCGTATAAATAACAGAAATGCAGCAACTCCAACTCGGCAACCTGTTGCTATAATACTACCTAGTTTGCATCGCATGTTGGCGTCATGCGAGTATATACGGTAAACGTGCGGAGTAACATTACTCAGTACTTGACAGTTCGACTTGCGCAGAAACCTTGGACAGACCATCAGTGAA
This sequence comes from Isoperla grammatica, assembly GCA_945910005.1. Taxonomy (NCBI): domain Eukaryota; kingdom Metazoa; phylum Arthropoda; class Insecta; order Plecoptera; family Perlodidae; genus Isoperla; species Isoperla grammatica. Next base: position 15,468 of record CAMDTW010000282.1, on the reverse strand, counting down.
AGTGCTCAAGCACAGAAACACAGTTATGGGGAAGTTCCTTGTTTAGTATAGCAAGTGATAACATCTGATAGGGGGGCTAATAGGGCATTTCTGTAACATTTCATTGTACGGAGTCATTCAACACAAACAATCCTTTAATTTCATGTCACTACCATTTCCAGTACTACCACTATCACCAGAACTTCTAGCATTACCATTCTGTATTACGACTACCATTACTGAACTACACCACTGAAAAAAAAAACACTCCCAACGTTACTAGCAACATCATTATTGCTACTGTACTACCACCATCCCACCATCATCACAACTAAACTGTAGGTTTCAGATAAGTTATAAACGACATAATTCTTCTTATAGTTTAACTCATATAGGCCTACATTTTGTGAATGTATGCACTGCAGATTGTATCAAACATTATTTTTGTCTTGCATATATTATTCGTTTTTGTTACATTTACGACAGTTTCAAGACATACCTGTCATATTATAAACGTACACAATCTTTGAGTACTCTTCAGGAAAGCTATAAAGGGTGTATTTGTATTTGTTTCTTACTTAGACTTATAAACATGTATTTCAAATGTTGTCTTCAAGAGCTTCGACTAATGAAGTATATAACTGGACAAGAATGTAAAATATTAGTTTCTAAAAGCACAGATGAAATTATCATTTCGGTATACTGATCATGGAATAAAAAAAACATTTACAGAATAATAATTCACAATTTCATCGCATCTAGCATAATGAATGATTCGCGCTATTAACTACTACACTATATTCACACAGTTGTAGAATATTCAACATAACATAACATGAACTATATATGCGACCTTGCTGTTCAGTTGTTCACTCAGACAACAACAGTAATAGTTGGCTGTGTATTACGTTAGTAACTAATAATGCAGTTATGATGAGTACATGAGGTAGTAGATGAAGGACAGGTAGATTAGAGGATGCAACTAGTACAGTTATACTCAGTACTTACTCGAGCTCAACGCGGAGACGAACCCGGGTCTTGTGGTCTCCCCCGGCTCTGATCCTCCACCCTTGAGCCATACTTGGAGCCTGGAGGCTCTGATGAGTCGTTGCTGGAAACAGGGAAATATGTTGTAGGTCAGTTTGGAAGAAATTTACAATGGCTATTATTAAGAATTAATGTCAACATTCACCATAGTAGACCACGAGTAAAACCTCATAAAAGAAAATAATATGGACGGTGGCCGGAATCGAAACTGCGACGTGTCGAATGGAAACCTCACGTGTTCTAACGACGTCTGCTGAATAAAATGTGGAGGCATTAGTTCCCAGTCGTTTATCCTAACAACTATTAAATCAAGTCAATCTAAATTAGAACAGGATAATAATCGTGCGGAATGTTCTGACTAACGATCAGTTAAGTCTGTTGGCCTGAGGAGAGCGTTACAAGATGAAACACAAACAAGATGAGGCCCAAAGCGGAGGAGGGAGGACGCAACATTCGCTACGCACGATAAACATACACGTAGGACAAAACATTGGACAACACTCAATTAACTTTAAGAAATATCTCTTCACGACTAAGATATAGTTTGTCTGTGACCAAGCAAGCTGACATTGCCGAGCAGCACCGACCGTTGGGGTTTACACTACCCCAATAATAATACAGCATTATGAATAATATTTAATAAATATAATAGGTCTATGTTATAAATTTGTAGTAACATTTTATCTGATATTACTTGCTACAAACTGAAATTTTCGAGGTGGGAAAAATACTTTTTTAGAAATCAGTACCAATCAATGCAAAAGTTGTAATAAAATTACTAACTAGCTGCACGAGGTATCTCAAGATTGTTCTCTTTTTCTAGTTGGCATTCATATTTTAAAAATTTTCTACAAACAATTTAAAGCTATTCTTTTTGCCTTGTCGGGAGCCATTATTTTGCATTGAACATATTACATGTTCGCTCTAAAGTGCCTAAGATTCGAAAAGAATTTGGCAGGCAGTCTCAGGACGCGTTTGTATGTCACAACTCACAATGTTTGCGAGAAGTGCTGCCTCCTGTGGATAGCTTATCTGAGCCAGCATCTGTAGCCTACCGGGCAATTAACACAGCCTACCGGGCAACACACCCGTGAAACCTCGGACATAGCTAAACATTGCGGAAGGACGACAACAAACATGAACACTTCATCATATCGATCTACCGACGAGATTTATACAATAACAGCCGGAGCGTAAATCAGAAGTGGTAATAATTAATTGCTAATTAAAGAGGCTTAAATTTACGTTGCGACAACCATATACATTCGATTGTTTGTTGTTCCTAATAATTTACATTCCAAATAAATTAACTATTATAGTGTGTGTAATAATTCTTCTGCTACTGCTAATTTAACAACAGTTAGTTTAGTAACACTGTAACTATGTACCACTACTACTTCTAGTTCTTCTTACGATTAATGATTGTTATAACATGGTAGATCTCAGACGATTTGTTTTTGTAATTTAAGTGGAAGTTCCGAGAAAAAGTAACAAACTGGAACGTTACATGCGATTATAGAGTCGAAGTTTTGTGTTGTGGTGGTTAGTGCATGAGTTTATAACAGCAACAGCTGTCCATTATTTCTATATCTAGATATTCATTTCTACTCATGTACTGCATTATCTGTTCAATATAATCCAACCTTGGTGTGCCTAAAATTGTTTTACGAACTTTTTAAACTCAGATTAGCTCGTACCTAATCAAGTATTCTCTATGAACAAACATGACACCACCTATGCATTTTGAATGTAAAGTTGATGCAATCTAAATCGGAGCGGGTGAATAGATAATTTTCAGAATTGATCTAGGAACCTTAGATAGAGCTAGAAGGCTGTGATTAGGTAAGGACCCTATTGAGGGGGCTGTGACATCACACACAGACAAACAACGTGTTGCTAGGCAACTCCATTGTTGTATCTTTCTTTGATTGGTGCACATTCAATGTTTGTCCGAAACAAAACACGGCAACATGGCTATTTTTGGAATTGGGTCCTTCCAACTGAATGATCCGTTCGTGTCATCAAACCTATCCACAGCCTTCTGTATCTTCGCCAGTGTCTTCAACATCCCCGGTAACACCACATCTCGAGTGACACGTGGACGACAGAAACAAAGCAACGAATGCAGCTGGTGACCATCACAGCTAGAGTGGACGTCATGCTTAGATCCGCCACCACGAACGATGCAATCAACTTTTTGTGCACTTCACTTAATAAGGTTTTTCTGTAGAGTTACATAAAACCTGTCAGTTGTTCTGTACCAGTAGACCATGACGCTGTCGACAAGGGTTCAGTCACACGTTTGTTTGCTGTGTTTAGTTGTGTTGTGTTGTATGCATTCGACTAAACTTCGCTTAGCTATCTCAATATATGCATCACATTCACAGTGACATTGCTTGTGCACCCCGGATAGTCTACGCAATGGAAGCATATTTCAGTAACATACAATCCTACACTCAACGGTAACATCTTGAAAACCACATATTCGGCACCGCTTCAAACCACCGTAAAGAATTCAGAAAAAAGAAAAGTGAAGAGGGAGAACAAAAGACTGGACGAAAGAGAGGAAGATACAAAAAAAAGGAAGATTCATTATTATTATGTTTACAATTTCGTTAATTACTTTATTTTGATCAATTAGAATAAGTATACCATATGTTATGTTATTATGTATCGTCTGTAAGCCTTTATTTTTGCAAATCATAGAAAATGTGAATGTAGAAAAATACAATATGTAAGACAAAATAAAATTTGATATAAAAAAAAAAAAAACACATATTGGAAATATAGTTATGGTTATTTACCGCCTCACAGATGTAATGCACAAAACCCAGAATGAAATGTTTTAACTATATACCTGTGTGGGTTGTCTAGCTAGAGAGAGGCAATGCTGCCCGGCCAGTGGAAGACCAGGATTCAATTCCCAGTAGGGGTTGGTTTTTGATTTCTGGTTTTCCAAACTTCGTAAGACATTATGGTTTTTGTTGCTATACGTCTAATGGTGTTATTCGAGCCGATTAGGGGTGACAGATGAACATGAAATACAATTATTACAACAATGAACATGCCTTATGTGGGATTCGAACCTAAGTTCCTACGCTTAGTACATAAGCTCCAACCGTATGAGCCCCGCAGAAAGAGTAGTAGTAGAAGTATCTTTATTATTAGCATAAATGCTATTTTTCATGTACATAAGTACATATAAATGTACAACAACATACATAGTTACATTCTTTTGTATATGCCTAGTTACATTAATGTTGATACTGATACAGCATACAACAAGACAAGATACAATTTAATTTAATTACAAAATGTAAGGCATGTATACATGTACATGTATACTTATATGTAGCCGAAGTTAGATTAATAAGAAGATGTAAGAAAGAACGAAAGAGAGAAATGAAATGAAATGTACCACCTCACACTCCTTGTATATAGCTTGTATAATGTATATTTCAATGGCGTATCACTATGAAATGATAGTGTAAACTTATTCAATGAACAAGTTCCTTTCTTCTGTGAATGTTTTGTTACAATGAAACCAATAAATGGTTATCGAAAAGAAGCCGAAACTTCCATTAGCTTTGAGATCATCGTGTGAGTTCCATCAATCTCCCGCCAAATTGCCTTCGCCTGCACATTCTCAAGTCAGACACCGACCACTTACGCACTTACGCTAGATATAGATACTAGATATAACGACGAAATTAAACTTTGAAATGTGCTTTCGCTTCATTTTTGCAATTAATTACTTCTGCAGTTTCTTCTTGCGAATATCATCCGGCAGGGCTCACAAAATGTCTGACTCAGGTCTTCAGACGTGAAGGATCGACCGTATAAAGCTCAACGGGTTTCTTGATTTTTAGTTCAGCTCGAAAAACGTGAGAATATAAGATTTTCCTTTGTATCTTTAAAGAACATTCAATATACAAATCTTGGAAAGATTCGGTGCTAGATCATATCAAGATCTAAGACTATCTAAAAAAAATTGATTCAAACTGTATTTTGTTTTGTTTGGAGCAAATTATACCATTTAATAATAATAATAATAATAATAATAATAATAATAATAATAATAATAATAATAATAATAAATGTGCTTTATTTGGAAAAAAGTACAAGTTTCACAAAATGGCGATGTTATTGTAACTGTGTGATACTTCATCCAAACTGAATCATTTTTAACCTTTTTTTGGATATTGTGCGCAGAACTCAATATGTAGTCTTGCATCTTTCAAAAATTTTGATAATAATGTCATTTTTAAGATAGGAATAAAAATCTTCAATTATTATCCAGTTTTGAAACTATTTTCTGATCACATTACCATTTCGTTTGAATGTTTTACATAGCCAGATTGCACCAGTGCCTCTCACACGTGTCCAAGCAAGTTTGGCTTGATTACAACACGACCTTCGATGAACATGTACAAGATAAGTGCCCCACCAACCCACCATACCATAAACCACCCAGGATAAATGTTCCGTTCATTAGCACGACGCTCACACGCATTTAATTATTTTCCTAAACAAGTTGTATGAGTGGTTGTTTTCATTTCATGCCTCTCGCAACTTCCGAGATCCATCTCACGTAGCACGTGCGTGCGTCTTCCTGCGTCACGGCTGTGCGTCATAGTGTACGAGCAGGTTGAGAAGCAGTTTAATTAATAATCAATTGAAGTGAAAGTGGGAGGGGGAACTGGTGAGACAGGAAGACATAACGGATGATCCTGGTTGTGTGATGTACGAACAAATTAAAAGAGCGACAAAATAGAGGAATTGGAAGCGGGAGAAGTTTCAAACCAACCCACGAGAACTTATAACATGTAAATCGGTTATTGTAACTCAGTGGGTAGAAAATAAATACACTTTATATATATATACAAATAAATATATTATAATTATTATTATAGCCACTAAATATAGACTAGATGAAATAATCGTGGAGCAACAACTTCAACTAAAGACATTTCGTTGCAAACTCAAATAACGCAGAAACCAATTTCGGAAGAGACAAAATGTGAAGGTTGGATTTTAATAGAAGCGGATCAAATAACGTTTTGATTATAAATGACTTCGGGGGGAGGGGATGATCGGAGGAAGGGAAAGAGGAGGAGCTCATTTCGTCGCTTCTTACGACAGGCAGCGTCGCCCTATGACACATTCTACCCCGGGCCAAGACGGTGAAGGGCTGCATTACTTCTCTATTTATGTGGGTTTGTTATGATGGTTACATGAAGCCTGCCCGAAGATCAAGGCCGCATCTCAAGAAGAGGAGCCTTGGACATAATTGCGGCAGACCAGACGTAACATCTAGTGGGTGGTTATTCGCGAGTAAACAATGTCACACCAGACGACGCTAACCACTATAGATGGATGAAAGGTCACAGAGGTCAACTCCTTGACCGGCACCGAACTGACCCTCAGTGAACTAAACCCTTCCTTGTAAATAACACTCTGCTTTACACCGCATACAACAGCTCATTTGCATTTATTGTGGTAATCAAACCATTACTCAAAACGTGAATATATCCTAATAAGGGATATTCCACTTTTAAATTTATTATACACACTTTGTTAAATTAACATTGTGTTAATGGAGGGCTATGTTTTCATTGCTGAGCAATATACAGCGCACAATATATCTCAGAGCTGTCAAATGTGTGTTTTATTCGCCCGTCCAAACAATGCATGACATTTTGGATACTTTCGGATGGGCTTCATCTTCTATTAATATTTAGAAAGCAGCCTAGAAGGACAAAATAGAAATACATTTAACACTCTTTATGTGTAATAATTTAAGCTTCTTCCTTTCCTAAGAAGGTTGCATCAGGAAGGACAGATAATTATGTATTCAAAATATATTCTACATGACAATTACAGTAATATGTTTATATCATTATAATCTGGACATTATTCATTATTTTAAACTCAACGTTTCGTCTGGATCTCTTCGGCCATTTTAAAGGGAGGTAACAAAATGAAGAATAAATAATGCTCAGATTAACCTGAATATCGAATAACGTTTCAAGACCAGATCATTATTATGTAATATGATAGCTGCTGAAATGAGAGGTTGTCCGAAGTAACTCTCACACCCACAACCTGCCATACCGTGTCCTTGACAAGTCCTTGACACGTCCTTACACTAACTCCTATGTGCCCGTCATGTTACAGTAGACTAGTGTGATGTACAGCCGCCGTGGCGCCATCATAATAATATATAACCAAGGTATAACGAGTGACCATATATTGTAGCCTATTGTGCACTTGTTTTGATATTTCCTAGCCGCAACCTAATCTATGAGTAACACTTCCTGACCACCAATGCAAACTTATAAATAATACATTCTTTCCGTTTTTATACAGCGGTTCCTGACGAATGTACCCCACTTACTCTTTAATGATCTCACAGTCTTAAAACAAGAAGTAGGTATTGATCCCACAAATACGATTCTTGCGTCACGTATCTCATATTTTAATTTATCTGTTACCATTGAGCATAAGAATATAACACGCATGGCATTGAACCGAGTAAAGCCCCTTTCTTGTACAGCACAACAAACTCCCGGCGTCCATTGCGCAAAGTACGTCTACATAGATTAACTTATGTTAATTCTGATGAACCTCTCATGTTACAAGTCGACTATTCTGTTTGTTCTGAATTATGAGCGAACGGGTAACCTCGCTTCATCTATGTTTCACCGCAACGCCCCTCCGGGCGGGCGGCCTATCCTTCGTTAATAATTAGTGTTTTAATCATTCCGCCCTGACGCCCCCACTGGGCCCACGAGGCCGCCCCCCCCCCCCCCCCCCCACTTTGAGGGGTCCCCGATCACACGAAATTGTGTTTATTTCAGATCATTTTAACTCAATTTTCTTTGCGTGTGTATTTGAGCACATGTAGAAATGAAGAAGTGATTTTTTAGAGTTTTTTGTTTG
>CAMDTW010000282.1:0-2500 GCA_945910005.1 Isoperla grammatica | reverse complement strand
CATTTCAAATTGTAGGAGCTTTGCTGACACTTTAGACAAAATTATTGCAGGCATATCCTGTCGGCGCAGTAATAAAGAGTTTCTTAATGATCTTATACTTCACCATTTTACATTTTATTTTTATTCAGGTATAAAGATGGCGGAATCGATGAAGATTTTAGGCTCAAGTGGAGAACTCTATAGTTGTAGTGTATGCGCAGAACAACTACTTGTTTCTTTAAGTGCCTCTCAACGGAGAGTTTTGTGCACCTTATAATTTCTAAGATTTACAAAAAAAAAAAAGAAGAAGAAGAATTTTACCAACTAATAATTGTGGAGCAAATTGCTTGCGAACAATCTGGTCCGTCCTAGGGCGATCGTGTAAACTAGCATCATGCGATAGTGTTGTAAAGCTGTCTGTATATTGCTCACCATCAATTTATACAAGGAAGTAGGAACCTAGCTTCAATGTTATGTTTTTTATCTTATTACGATATCATTATTAGGCCTATGTATTTTGTTTAATAAATAAAATGAGTACTAACATACAGAAATATCCTTTGAATACCCTTTTTTATTTTTATTTTCTAGATATTTTGCTTTATTTTATTTCTGTATTTTAATCCTCAATATTCGCAGTATTGCCAATTATTTATGATGTACAAACTTGTGCAAAACGGCCCTGTAACCTCCATGGCCAGGGCCTCAACATGAGTTGAGCTTTGAAAACAGCGGCCACCAATTTAGCTGACCCCAAATTCACTAAACGCCCACTAAGCTGACACGACACTACACCGTAAAAATACATCGAAATAAAAATAAATATTTACGAAAACTATGCCAGGATTTTTCAACTCGGACTCTAGACAGAGACCCCTCATTTCTCCTCTCTTCCCTCCCCCCCCCCCCCTCTTGGTCCAACTATCTAAATAGCCAATAAACCTCGGTGACCTAAAGAGGTGAACTTCTATTTCCTGCGTTTGGGATACACATGAACACGGAACGTATAATCCAGGACATGGTTTAATTAATTCTACTTTTCTAATACAGGAACGAAAATATTGGCAGAAAAGGAATGATATCTGTTTCAAACATATCCTTGGATTGATAACGTGACATAAATTACTAGAAGTTTTTTCGATTTTTTTTTTTTTTATCATGATGTTCAAAAAACAACGAATATACCAGTAAAACTATGTTTCACATTCACGTTACGCTGAACTGTTATAATGATCCAAAAGATGAAAGTGTGAATTCTTAAAAAGAACGATGTCTTCAACAGTTTTCAGTTAACAAACATTGTTTTCTTGTGCCAGTATTAATGTTTTTTGGATCAGTGCACAAAAAATCAGTACACTGCTGAAAACTGTTATTAAACATATCGGTGTTCCAAACTACACCATATAGGAAAAAAAAAACTCTTAAGATCGTTTCCTCATAACAGTGGGTACATGAACGTTTTTTAAGATAGCCAACCCGTTGCATGTCAAAAAATGTAGTTTTTATTTTTGAACATTGTATAACACCAATTGCAGGGCTAGCACTCACTGTACAGTGTACACGTCTTTTTCACAAACGAAAAAAATCTGCTGGAATAACCAAAAATGCAATCAGGAATGATCGCTTAGTATTAGATTGAAAGTGGGAGGGGGGGGGGGGGTAAAGTGGGCTAAAGCGCCCAGCATGCCTAGTTTGTTTAACACCTACGTAGTCGCCCTAGGTACTGCATTATTACCAGGCCCCCTGCTTAGCGTGCGCATGCGCAGCTATTGAATAGCTTGCCAGTGTAGGTGAAGTGTGGGCTTGCTCCCCACCTGCCAAGCTTGTATTTATTGCGCGCGTCATGTCCGGAGGAGCTAATGACGTCATGATATGGTTCACTTTAAAACAATCTACATTGTGGACGCCGGAGGCTACAGCTTGATACGTTGTACTAGAACTGTTAGCTGGCTTGTTGGGAGGTTGCGGATTCGATTGAGAGGTCTGCAAGGGCCGGAGTGGTAGGGGCTACAGCGTCAGAACAGATGGGTGATTTCCATAACCCTCAGATGGATGGGGTAGGGGGAGCAGAGTATCTTTTATCTCCCTCCTCCGCTTCCTTAGAAGTGTGAGTTCTTTACTCACATAATCAAGACCTAAATTCTATATCAAGTCTTTCCGAACACTTCCGGCATGTAATGTAGTATACGACCAGCGACTATAATATTGTAAACTATGGATAGGTAAACTGGTAAAGCATATTTAATATTACGGCAGCCATGAACCAAGTGCGTTTTGGTTGTGTTTTAAGTTTTAACTCATTATGCCCTCAGACAATGGAATAAAAATGGAAGTATATACATAAATACCAATAGAGTTTCAGAAAGCCCCAAAACAAACAGGAAGGCTTTTGTTTTCGTCGCATTTTGCATACGCGAAGACAGAAGGTGCTGACATCTACAGCTAGAACACTGTTGTTTCGAACTCGATGACAATGTTGCTAGACGAGTTTAGTGGTAGGTGGTAGATTATTAAACCTTAT
>CAMDTW010000281.1:0-31817 GCA_945910005.1 Isoperla grammatica | reverse complement strand
AAATTGGCTGATTTCAGTCTATCTACCACAAACTTCCAGTTTTAAGAGGAATCTTGCATACGGCCGGGATTCCTAAGGGTTTCAACCAAAGTTGACAAATCGTTGTTTTAGAGCGTTTCAGGCTCCAATAAGCACAATTTGTCCATTTCGTCACATTTCGTTTACTTCTATAGAAGTTACACCCTCCGACGAAAAATAAGAATTATAGGTTGCATTCTTCAAGAGTATAATGAAAATGCATAAATTGAGTTTTTTCGTCGTTTTTGGTTAAAATATGCATAAAAAATAGAAATTGGCTGATTTCAGTCTATCTACCACAAACTTCCAGTTTTAAGAGAAATCTTGCATACGGCCGGGATTCCTAAGGGTTTCAACCAAAGTTGACAAATCGTTGTTTTAGAGCGTTTCAGGCGCCAATTAGCACAATTTGTCCATTTCGTCACATTTCGATACTTTCTATAGAAGTTACACCCTCCGTTGAAAAATAAGAATTATAGGTTGCATTCTTCAAGAGTATAATGAAAATGCATAAATTGAGTTTTTTCGTCGTTTTTGGTTAAAATATGCATAAAAAATAGAAATTGGCTGATTTCAGTCTATCTACCACAAACTTCCAGTTTTAAGAGGAATCTTGCATACGGCCGGGATTCCTAAGGGTTTCAACCAAAGTTGACAAGTCGTATTTTAGAGCGTTTTAGGCTCCAATAAGCACAATTTGTCCATTTCGTCACATTTCGATAACATCTATAGAAGTTACACCCTCCGTTGAAAAATAAGAATTATAGGCTGCATTCTTCAAGAGTATAATGAAAATGCATAAATTGAGTTTTTTCGTCGTTTTTGGTTAAAATATGCATAAAATATAGAAATTGGCTGATTTTAGTCTATCTACCACAAACTTCCAGTTTTAAGAGGAATCTTGCATACGGCTGGGATTCCTAAGGGTATCAACCAAATTGCACAAATCGTTGTTTTAGAGCGTTTCAGGCTCCAATAAGCACAATTTGTCCACTTCGTTACATTTCAAAAACTTCTATAGAAGTTACACCCTCCGTCGAAAAATAAGAATTATAGGTTGCATTCTTCAAGAGTATAATGAAAATGCAAAAATTGAGTTTTTTCGTCGTTTTTGGTAAAAATATGCATAAAAAATAGAAATTGGCTGATTTCAGTCTATCTACCACAAACTTCCAGTTTTAAGAGGAATCTTGCATACGGCCGGGATTCCTAAGGGTTTCAACCAAAGTTGACAAATCGTTGTTTTAGAGCGTTTCAGGCTCCAATAAGCACAATTTGTCCATTTCGTCACATTTCGATAACTTCTATAGAAGTTACACCCTCCGTTGAAAAATAAGAATTATAGGCTGCATTCTTCAAGGGTATAATGAAAATGCATAAATTGAGTTTTTTCGTCGTTTTTGGTTAAAATATGCATAAAATATAGAAATTGGCTGATTTCAGTCTATCTACCACAAACTTCCAGTTTTAAGAGGAATCTTGCATACGGCTGGGATTCCTAAGGGTTTCAACCAAAGTTGACAAATCGTTGTTTCAGAGCGTTTCAGGCTCCAATAAGCACAATTTGTCCATTTCGTCACATTTCGATAACTACTTTAGAAGTTACACCAACCGTTGAAAAATAATAATGTTAGTGTGCATTCTGAAAGAGTATTATGAAAATGCATAAATTGATTTTTTTGGTCGTTTTTGGTTAAAATATGCATAAAATATAGAAATTGGCTGATTTTAGTCTATCTACCACAAACTTCCAGTTTAAAGAGGAATCTTGCATACGGCCGGGATTCCTAAGGGTTTCAACCAAAGTTGACAAATCGTTGTTTTAGAGCGTTTCAGGCTCCAATAAGCACAAATTGTCCATTTCGTCACATTTCGATAACTTCTATAGAAGTTACACCCTCCGTTGAAAAATAAGAATTATAGGCTGCATTCTTCAAGAGTATAATGAAAATGCATAAATTGAGTTTTTTCGTCGTTTTTGGTTAAAATATGCATAAAATATAGAAATTGGCTGATTTTAGTCTATCTACCACAAACTTCCAGTTTTAAGAGGAATCTTGCATACGGCTGGGATTCCTAAGGGTTTCAACCAAATTGCACAAATCGTTGTTTTAGAGCGTTTTAGGCTCCAATAAGCACAATTTGTCCATTTCGTCACATTTCGATAACTTCCATAGAAGTTACACCCTCCGTCGAAAAATAAGAATTATAGGTTGCATTCTTCAAGAGTATAATGAAAATGCATAAATTGAGTTTTTTCGTCGTTTTTGGTTAAAATATGCATAAAAAATAGAAATTGGCTGATTTCAGTCTATCTACCACAAACTTCCAGTTTTAAGAGGAATCTTGCATACGGCCGGGATTCCTAAGGGTTTCAACCAAATTGCACAAATCGTTGTTTTAGAGCGTTTCAGGCTCTAATAAGCACAATTTGTCCATTTCGTCACATTTCGATATCTTCTATAGAAGTTACACCCTCCGTCGAAAAATAAGAATTATAGGTTGCATTCTTCAAGAGTATAATGAAAATGCATAAATTGAGTTTTTTCGTCGTTTTTGGTTAAAATATGCATAAAAAATAGAAATTGGCTGATTTCAGTCTATCTACCACAAACTTCCAGTTTTAAGAGGAATCTTGCATACGGCCGGGATTCCTAAGGGTTTCAACCAAAGTTGACAAATCGTTGTTTTAGAGCGTTTCAGGCTCCAATAAGCACAATTTGTCCATTTCGTCACATTTCGATAACTACTTTAAAAGTTACACCAACCGTTGAAAAATAATAATGTTAGTGTGCATTCTGAAAGAGTTATATGAAAATGCATAAATTGAGTTTTTTGGTCGTTTTTGGTTAAAATATGCATAAAATATAGAAATTGGCTGATTTTAGTCTATCTACCACAAACTTCCAGTTTTAAGAGGAATCTTGCATACGGCCGGGATTCCTAAGGGTTTCAACCAAAGTTGACAAATCGTTGTTTTAGAGCGTTTCAGGCTCCAATAAGCACAAATTGTCCATTTCGTCACATTTCGATAACTTCTATAGAAGTTACACCCTCCGTTGAAAAATAAGAATTATAGGCTGCATTCTTCAAGAGTATAATGAAAATGCATAAATTGAGTTTTTTCGTCGTTTTTGGTTAAAATATGCATAAAATATAGAAATTGGCTGATTTTAGTCTATCTACCACAAACTTCCAGTTTTAAGAGGAATCTTGCATACGGCTGGGATTCCTAAGGGTTTCAACCAAATTGCACAAATCGTTGTTTTAGAGCGTTTCAGGCTCCAATAAGCACAATTTGTCCATTTCGTCACATTTCGATATTTTCTATAGAAGTTACACCCTCCGTCGAAAAATAAGAATTATAGGTTGCATTCTTCAAGAGTATAATGAAAATGCATAAATTGAGTTTTTTCGTCGTTTTTGGTTAAAATATGCATAAAAAATAGAAATTGGCTGATTTCAGTCTATCTACCACAAACTTCCAGTTTTAAGAGGAATCTTGCATACGGCCGGGATTCCTAAGGGTTTCAACCAAAGTTGACAAATCGTTGTTTTAGAGCGTTTCAGGCTCCAATAAGCACAATTTGTCCATTCCGTCACATTTCGATAACTTCTATAGAAGTTACACCCTCCGTCGAAAAATAAGAATTATAGGTTGCATTCTTCAAGAGTATAATGAAAACGCATAAATTGAGTTTTTTCGTCGTTTTTGGTTAAAATATGCATAAAAAATAGAAATTGGCTGATTTCAGTCTATCTACCACAAACTTCCAGTTTTAAGAGAAATCTTGCATACGGCCGGGATTCCTAAGGGTTTCAACCAAAGTTGACAAATCGTTGTTTTAAAGCGTTTCAGGCTCCAATAAGCACAATTTGTCCATTTCGTCACATTTCGATAACTTCTATAGAAGTTACACCCTCCGTTGAAAAATAAGAATTATAGGCTGCATTCTTCAAGAGTATAATGAAAATGCATAAATTGAGTTTTTTCGTCGTTTATGGTTAAAATATGCATAAAAAATAGAAATTGGCTGAGTTTAGTCTATCTACCACAAACTTCCAGTTTTATGAGGAATCTTGCATACGGCTGGGATTCCTAAGGGTTTTAACCAAATTGCACAAATCGTTGTTTTAGAGCGTTTCAGGCTCCAATAAGCACAATTTGTCCATTTCGTCACATTTCGATAACTTCTATAGAAGTTACACCCTCCGTCGAAAAATAAGAATTATAGGTTGCATTCTTCAAGAGTATAATGAAAATGCATAAATTGAGTTTTTTCGTCGTTTTTGGTTAAAATATGCATAAAATATAGAAATTGGCTGATTTTAGTCTATCTACCACAAACTTCCAGTTTTAAGAGGAATCTTGCATACGGCTGGGATTCCTAAGGGTTTCAACCAAATTGCACAAATCGTTGTTTTAGAGCGTTTCAGGCTCCAATAAGCACAATTTGTCCATTTCGTCACATTTCGATAACTTCTATAGAAGTTACACCCTCCGTCGAAAAATAAGAATTATAGGTTGCATTCTTCAAGAGTATAATGAAAATGCATAAATTGAGTTTTTTCGTCGTTTTTGGTTAAAATATGCATAAAAAAATAGAAATTGGCTGATTTCAGTCTATCTACCACAAACTTCCAGTTTTAAGAGGAATCTTGCATACGGCCGGGATTCCTAAGGGTTTCAACCAAAGTTGACAAAACGTTGTTTTAGAGCGTTTCAGGCTCCAATAAGCACAATTTGTCCATTTCGTCACATTTCGATAACTACTTTAGAAGTGACACCAACCGTTGAAAAATAATAATGTTAGTGTGCATTCTGAAAGGGTTATATGAAAATGCATAAATTAAGTTTTTTGGTCGTTTTTGGTTAAAATATGCATAAAATATAGAAATTGGCTGATTTTAGTCTATCTACCACAAACTTCCAGTTTTAAGAGGAATCTTGCATACGGCCGGGATTCCTAAGGGTTTCAACCAAAGTTGACAAATCGTTGTTTTAGAGCGTTTCAGGCTCCAATAAGCACAAATTGTCCATTTCGTCACATTTCGATAACTTCCATAGAAGTTACACCCTCCGTTGAAAAATAAGAATTATAGGCTTCATTCTTCAAGAGTATAATGAAAATGCATAAATTGAGTTTTTTCGTCGTTTTTGGTTAAAATATGCATAAAATATAGAAATTGGCTGATTTTAGTCTATCTACCACAAACTTCCAGTTTTAAGAGGAATCTTGCATACGGCTGGGATTCCTAAGGGTTTCAACCAAAAGCACAAATCGTTGTTTTAGAGCGTTTCAGGCTCCAATAAGCACAATTTGTCCATTTCGTCACATTTCGATAACTTCTATAGAAGTTACACCCTCCGTCGAAAAATAAGAATTATAGGTTGCATTCTTCAAGAGTATAATGAAAATGCATAAATTGAGTTTTTTCGTCGTTTTTGGTTAAAATATGCATAAAAAATAGAAATTGGCTGATTTCAGTTTATCTACCACAAACTTCCAGTTTTAAGAGGAATCTTGCATACGGCCGGGATTCCTAAGGGTTTCAACCAAATTGCACAAATCGTTGTTTTAGAGCGTTTCAGGCTCTAATAAGCACAATTTGTCCATTTCGTCACATTTCGATATCTTCTATAGAAGTTACACCCTCCGTCGAAAAATAAGAATTATAGGTTGCATTCTTCAAGAGTATAATGAAAATGCATAAATTGAGTTTTTTCGTCGTTTTTGGTTAAAATATGCATAAAAAATAGAAATTGGCTGATTTCAGTCTATCTACCACAAACTTCCAGTTTTAAGAGGAATCTTGCATACGGCCGGGATTCCTAAGGGTTTCAACCAAAGTTGACAAATCGTTGTTTTAGAGCGTTTCAGGCTCCAATAAGCACAATTTGTCCATTTCGTCACATTTCGATAACTACTTTAAAAGTTACACCAACCGTTGAAAAATAATAATGTTAGTGTGCATTCTGAAAGAGTTATATGAAAATGCATAAATTGAGTTTTTTGGTCGTTTTTGGTTAAAATATGCATAAAATATAGAAATTGGCTGATTTTAGTCTATCTACCACAAACTTCCAGTTTTAAGAGGAATCTTGCATACGGCCGGGATTCCTAAGGGTTTCAACCAAAGTTGACAAATCGTTGTTTTAGAGCGTTTCAGGCTCCAATAAGCACAAATTGTCCATTTCGTCACATTTCGATAACTTCTATAGAAGTTACACCCTCCGTTGAAAAATAAGAATTATAGGCTGCATTCTTCAAGAGTATAATGAAAATGCATAAATTGAGTTTTTTCGTCGTTTTTGGTTAAAATATGCATAAAATATAGAAATTGGCTGATTTTAGTCTATCTACCACAAACTTCCAGTTTTAAGAGGAATCTTGCATACGGCTGGGATTCCTAAGGGTTTCAACCAAATTGCACAAATCGTTGTTTTAGAGCGTTTCAGGCTCCAATAAGCACAATTTGTCCATTTCGTCACATTTCGATATTTTCTATAGAAGTTACACCCTCCGTCGAAAAATAAGAATTATAGGTTGCATTCTTCAAGAGTATAATGAAAATGCATAAATTGAGTTTTTTCGTCGTTTTTGGTTAAAATATGCATAAAAAATAGAAATTGGCTAATTTCAGTCCATCTACCACAAACTTCCAGTTTTAAGAGGAATCTTGCATACGGCCGGGATTCCTAAGGGTTTCAACCAAAGTTGACAAATCGTTGTTTTAGAGCGTTTCAGGCTCCAATAAGCACAATTTGTCCATTCCGTCACATTTCGATAACTTCTATAGAAGTTACACCCTCCGTCGAAAAATAAGAATTATAGGTTGCATTCTTCAAGAGTATAATGAAAACGCATAAATTGAGTTTTTTCGTCGTTTTTGGTTAAAATATGCATAAAAAATAGAAATTGGCTGATTTCAGTCTATCTACCACAAACTTCCAGTTTTAAGAGAAATCTTGCATACGGCCGGGATTCCTAAGGGTTTCAACCAAAGTTGACAAATCGTTGTTTTAAAGCGTTTCAGGCTCCAATAAGCACAATTTGTCCATTTCGTCACATTTCGATAACTTCTATAGAAGTTACACCCTCCGTTGAAAAATAAGAATTATAGGCTGCATTCTTCAAGAGTATAATGAAAATGCATAAATTGAGTTTTTTCGTCGTTTTTGGTTAAAATATGCATAAAATATAGAAATTGGCTGAGTTTAGTCTATCTACCACAAACTTCCAGTTTTATGAGGAATCTTGCATACGGCTGGGATTCCTAAGGGTTTTAACCAAATTGCACAAATCGTTGTTTTAGAGCGTTTCAGGCTCCAATAAGCACAATTTGTCCATTTCGTCACATTTCGATAACTTCTATAGAAGTTACACCCTCCGTCGAAAAATAAGAATTATTGGTTGCATTCTTCAAGAGTATAATGAAAATGCATAAATTGAGTTTTTTCGTCGTTTTTGGTTAAAATATGCATAAAATATAGAAATTGGCTGATTTTAGTCTATCTACCACAAACTTCCAGTTTTAAGAGGAATCTTGCATACGGCTGGGATTCCTAAGGGTTTCAACCAAATTGCACAAATCGTTGTTTTAGAGCGTTTCAGGCTCCAATAAGCACAATTTGTCCATTTCGTCACATTTCGATAACTTCTATAGAAGTTACACCCTCCGTCGAAAAATAAGAATTATAGGTTGCATTCTTCAAGAGTATAATGAAAATGCATAAATTGAGTTTTTTCGTCGTTTTTGGTTAAAATATGCATAAAAAAATAGAAATTGGCTTATTTCAGTCTATCTACCACAAACTTCCAGTTTTAAGAGGAATCTTGCATACGGCCGGGATTCCTAAGGGTTTCAACCAAAGTTGACAAAACGTTGTTTTAGAGCGTTTCAGGCTCCAATAAGCACAAATTGTCCATTTCGTCACATTTCGATAACTACTTTAGAAGTTACACCAACCGTTGAAAAATAATAATGTTAGTGTGCATTCTGAAAGAGTTATATGAAAATGCATAAATTAAGTTTTTTGGTCGTTTTTGGTTAAAATATGCATAAAATATAGAAATTGGCTGATTTTAGTCTATCTACCACAAACTTCCAGTTTTAAGAGGAATCTTGCATACGGCCGGGATTCCTAAGGGTTTCAACCAAAGTTGACAAATCGTTGTTTTAGAGCGTTTCAGGCTCCAATAAGCACAAATTGTCCATTTCGTCACATTTCGATAACTTCCATAGAAGTTACACCCTCCGTTGAAAAATAAGAATTATAGGCTGCATTCTTCAAGAGTATAATGAAAATGCATAAATTGAGTTTTTTCGTCGTTTTTGGTTAAAATATGCATAAAATATAGAAATTGGCTGATTTTAGTCTATCTACC
Organism: Isoperla grammatica; assembly: GCA_945910005.1. Lineage (NCBI taxonomy): Eukaryota > Metazoa > Arthropoda > Insecta > Plecoptera > Perlodidae > Isoperla > Isoperla grammatica. The sequence continues at coordinate 23,409 of CAMDTW010000281.1, read as the reverse complement.
ACAAACTTCCAGTTTTAAGAGGAATCTTGCATACGGCTGGGATTCCTAAGGGTTTCAACCAAATTGCACAAATCGTTGTTTTAGAGCGTTTCAGGCTCCAATAAGCACAATTTGTCCATTTCGTCACATTTCGATAACTTCTATAGAAGTTACACCCTCCGTCGAAAAATAAGAATTATAGGTTGCATTCTTCAAGAGTATAATGAAAATGCATAAATTGAGTTTTTTCGTCGTTTTTGGTTAAAATATGCATAAAAAATAGAAATTGGCTGATTTCAGTCTATCTACCACAAACTTCCAGTTTTAAGAGGAATCTTGCATACGGCCGGGATTCCTAAGGGTTTCAACCAAAGTTGACAAATCGTTGTTTTAGAGCGTTTTAGGCTCCAATAAGCACAATTTGTCCATTTCGTCACATTTCGATAACTTCTATAGAAGTTACACCCTCCGTTGAAAAATAAGAATTATAGGCTGCATTCTTCAAGAGTGTAATGAAAATGCATAAATTGAGTTTTTTCGTCGTTTTTGGTTAATATATGCATAAAATATAGAAATTGGCTGATTTAAGTCTATCTACCACAAACTTCCAGTTTTAAGAGGAATCTTGCATACGGCTGGGATTCCTAAGGGTTTCAACCAAATTGCACAAATCGTTGTTTTAGAGCGTTTCAGGCTCCAATAAGCACAATTTGTCCATTTCGTCACATTTCGATATTTTCTATAGAAGTTACACCCTCCGTCGAAAAATAAGAATTATAGGTTGCATTCTTCAAGAGTATAATGAAAATGCATAAATTGAGTTTTTTCGTCGTTTTTGGTTAAAATATGCATAAAAAATAGAAATTGGCTGATTTCAGTCTATCTACCACAAACTTCCAGTTTTAAGAGGAATCTTGCATACGGCCGGGATTCCTAAGGGTTTCAACCAAAGTTGACAAATCGTTGTTTTAGAGCGTTTCAGGCTCCAATAAGCACAATTTGTCCATTCCGTCACATTTCGATAACTTCTATAGAAGTTACACCCTCCGTCGAAAAATAAGAATTATAGGTTGCATTCTTCAAGAGTATAATGAAAATGCATAAATTGAGTTTTTTCGTCGTTTTTGGTTAAAATATGCATAAAAAATAGAAATTGGCTGATTTCAGTCTATCTACCACAAACTTCCAGTTTTAAGAGAAATCTTGCATACGGCCGGGATTCCTAAGGGTTTCAACCAAAGTTGACAAATCGTTGTTTTAGAGCGTTTCAGGCTCCAATAAGCACAATTTGTCCATTTCGTCACATTTCGATAACTTCTATAGAAGTTACACCCTCCGTTGAAAAATAAGAATTATAGGCTGCATTCTTCAAGAGTATAATGAAAATGCATAAATTGAGTTTTTTCGTCGTTTTTGGTTAAAATATGCATAAAATATAGAAATTGGCTGATTTTAGTCTATCTACCACAAACTTCCAGTTTTATGAGGAATCTTGCATACGGCTGGGATTCCTAAGGGTTTTAACCAAATTGCACAAATCGTTGTTTTAGAGCGTTTCAGGCTCCAATAAGCACAATTTGTCCATTTCGTCACATTTCGATAACTTCTATAGAAGTTACACCCTCCGTCGAAAAATAAGAATTATAGGTTGCATTCTTCAAGAGTATAATGAAAATGCATAAATTGAGTTTTTTCGTCGTTTTTGGTTAAAATATGCATAAAAAATAGAAGAAAGCCTTCAGCAGCATGTTCAAATCCAATTTCTCACGGTCAAATAACTCCCCATTCTTCGGGCTGAGCGCTCCTTCCCCCCCTCTAGCTCTAAAACACCTGTATTTCTCAGAGACAGAGGTAACGGAGCACCTACGTAATCTCCGAGAGGGGGCGGCTACGGGACCAGACGGCATCTCACCGCGAATACTACGTAAGTGCGCTGTTGCCATATCACCGTCACTTACTAGTTTTTTCAACACTTCTCTGTCAACAGGGTCTATCCCGTGTGATTGGAAACAAGCGCATATTGTACCAATTTTTAAATCAGGCGCGCGGGAAAACATAGAGAACTATAGACCCATAGCCCTCACCTCGGTCGTCTGTAAACTTCTAGAAAAAATGATATCTACAACGATTTACGATCACATGAAATCTAACGGACTAATTAACAACAATCAACACGGGTTTTTACCACAAAGGTCATGCACAACCATGTTGACGCATCTCATTGAGGAATGGCAGCACACACTCGATCAACCACACATGAAACAAATCGACGTTGTGTCGTTGGATTGGAGTAAAGCATTCGACTCTGTGCCTCACAACCGCCTCCTGAATAAGTTGCATCATTACGGAATCAGGGGGAATCTGCTACAGTGGTGCAGCTCTTTCCTTGTCGGCCGGCAACAAAGTGTCATCTTCGGAGGCGCCACTTCACGACCTAGAAGCGTCACATCCGGGGTACCGCAAGGAAGTGTCATTGGCCCCCTGTTTTTCGTAATCTACATGTTAGACCTCCCATCGTGCGTGACGTCACAGTGCCTCCAGTACGCCGACGACTTCACCATCTTCCGGCCAATCGGCAACCTACTGGACGCCAGAGCCCTTCAGGACGACCTCAACAACATCGCAGTTTGGTGCAAAGTGAACAGCATGCCGCTAAATGTAAAAAAATCCGTGTGCCTCCGAATAAAAAAAACTCATTATACCATAGATTTTGAATACGCTATACATGACAACCACATTTCAATAAGTGACAGCATCAAACTCTTGGGCCTACATATCTCGTCGGATCTTAAATGGAACCGCCATGTAGACAACGTGAGACTAAAAACATCAAGACTGCTTGGATTCCTATACAAAAATCTAAAAGGTTGTAAGCCCAAAGTCATTCGGACAATCTATTTAACCCTCGTGCGGCCGATCATACTCTACGGTATTCCTGCGTGGCACCCCACAAGTGATGCAAATCTATTAACTTTAGAAAAAATACAAAACCGTGCTACCAAATTCATTATGGGATACGAAAAGAGTGCCACAGCTAGACTTTCTAAATGCAACTTACCGACAATAAATAATATCATAAAACAAACAGACACACTATTTCTCATAAACAGTTTTCGCGAAACAATAGACCTAAACCCAACCAAACGGCTGGAAGTGGAGTACAGGTACGTCCATCTCGGAAGAGGCAATAGACAAGGCGTGTATTTGAGACCTCCGACCTGTCGCACAGCAGCTTATCAAAAATCGTTTTACCATAGATCAGCCACAACATGGAACTCATTGCCCAATTGCATCCGCCGACAGTGTGATTCTGCCATTCGCTTCAAATGTGCCATAAAATCACATTTCTCGTAAAAATACTACACCTCACAATCTTCATGCATCTCACAAACTAACCATACATTCTTCAGATTCAGATCATTCTATTCATTCACAGATAATGTCATCTCATACTTCATTATCTCATCTCGTATCCAATCTCATATTCATATCTCATATCTCATCCCATACCTCATCTCATAATAAGAGATGATGTCATACCTCATACTCATATCATCTCATATCCATATCTCATACTCATCCCATATCTCATACCTCATCACCCATAACAATCACCACACACTCATCAGTATGACAAACCGCTATGAAAACAAGGACAACGCTAGGAATACGGAATGGACCTTCGTCGCTTCGTTAGATCATAAGAATAGGGAATCATTACATACATTTTGCACATCACCGTTAATTTCAATCATCATCGCTATCCATCAGAACCTATAATTAAGGCCAGGGGACAAGACATTACTGTATGGGCCGCTGTGGCTCGTTTCTTGTCCCCTTTCTGTACCACATCTATGTAAATAATGTTGAACAGAAAAATAAATAATAATAATAATAATAATAAATTGGCTGATTTCAGTCTATCTACCACAAACTTCCAGTTTTAAGAGGAATCTTGCATACGGCCGGGATTCCTAAGGGTTTCAACCAAAGTTGACAAATCGTTGTTTTAGAGCGTTTCAGGCTCCAATAAGCACAATTTGTCCATTTCGTCACATTTCGTTTACTTCTATAGAAGTTACACCCTCCGACGAAAAATAAGAATTATAGGTTGCATTCTTCAAGAGTATAATGAAAATGCATAAATTGAGTTTTTTCGTCGTTTTTGGTTAAAATATGCATAAAAAATAGAAATTGGCTGATTTCAGTCTATCTACCACAAACTTCCAGTTTTAAGAGAAATCTTGCATACGGCCGGGATTCCTAAGGGTTTCAACCAAAGTTGACAAATCGTTGTTTTAGAGCGTTTCAGGCGCCAATTAGCACAATTTGTCCATTTCGTCACATTTCGATACTTTCTATAGAAGTTACACCCTCCGTTGAAAAATAAGAATTATAGGTTGCATTCTTCAAGAGTATAATGAAAATGCATAAATTGAGTTTTTTCGTCGTTTTTGGTTAAAATATGCATAAAAAATAGAAATTGGCTGATTTCAGTCTATCTACCACAAACTTCCAGTTTTAAGAGGAATCTTGCATACGGCTGGGATTCCTAAGGGTATCAACCAAATTGCACAAATCGTTGTTTTAGCGCGTTTCAGGCTCCAATAAGCACAATTTGTCCACTTCGTTACATTTCAAAAACTTCTATAGAAGTTACACCCTCCGTCGAAAAATAAGAATTATAGGTTGCATTCTTCAAGAGTATAATGAAAATGCAAAAATTGAGTTTTTTCGTCGTTTTTGGTAAAAATATGCATAAAAAATAGAAATTGGCTGATTTCAGTCTATCTACCACAAACTTCCAGTTTTAAGAGGAATCTTGCATACGGCCGGGATTCCTAAGGGTTTCAACCAAAGTTGACAAATCGTTGTTTTAGAGCGTTTCAGGCTCCAATAAGCACAATTTGTCCATTTCGTCACATTTCGATAACTTCTATAGAAGTTACACCCTCCGTTGAAAAATAAGAATTATAGGCTGCATTCTTCAAGGGTATAATGAAAATGCATAAATTGAGTTTTTTCGTCGTTTTTGGTTAAAATATGCATAAAATATAGAAATTGGCTGATTTCAGTCTATCTACCACAAACTTCCAGTTTTAAGAGGAATCTTGCATACGGCTGGGATTCCTAAGGGTTTCAACCAAAGTTGACAAATCGTTGTTTCAGAGCGTTTCAGGCTCCAATAAGCACAATTTGTCCATTTCGTCACAATTCGATAACTACTTTAGAAGTTACACCAACCGTTGAAAAATAATAATGTTAGTGTGCATTCTGAAAGAGTATTATGAAAATGCATAAATTGATTTTTTTGGTCGTTTTTGGTTAAAATATGCATAAAATATAGAAATTGGCTGATTTTAGTCTATCTACCACAAACTTCCAGTTTAAAGAGGAATCTTGCATACGGCCGGGATTCCTAAGGGTTTCAACCAAAGTTGACAAATCGTTGTTTTAGAGCGTTTCAGGCTCCAATAAGCACAAATTGTCCATTTCGTCACATTTCGATAACTTCTATAGAAGTTACACCCTCCGTTGAAAAATAAGAATTATAGGCTGCATTCTTCAAGAGTATAATGAAAATGCATAAATTGAGTTTTTTCGTCGTTTTTGGTTAAAATATGCATAAAATATAGAAATTGGCTGATTTTAGTCTATCTACCACAAACTTCCAGTTTTAAGAGGAATCTTGCATACGGCTGGGATTCCTAAGGGTTTCAACCAAATTGCACAAATCGTTGTTTTAGAGCGTTTTAGGCTCCAATTAGCACAATTTGTCCATTTCGTCACATTTCGATAACTTCCATAGAAGTTACACCCTCCGTCGAAAAATAAGAATTATAGGTTGCATTCTTCAAGAGTATAATGAAAATGCATAAATTGAGTTTTTTCGTCGTTTTTGGTTAAAATATGCATAAAAAATAGAAATTGGCTGATTTCAGTCTATCTACCACAAACTTCCAGTTTTAAGAGGAATCTTGCATACGGCCGGGATTCCTAAGGGTTTCAACCAAATTGCACAAATCGTTGTTTTAGAGCGTTTCAGGCTCTAATAAGCACAATTTGTCCATTTCGTCACATTTCGATATCTTCTATAGAAGTTACACCCTCCGTCGAAAAATAAGAATTATAGGTTGCATTCTTCAAGAGTATAATGAAAATGCATAAATTGAGTTTTTTCGTCGTTTTTGGTTAAAATATGCATAAAAAATAGAAATTGGCTGATTTCAGTCTATCTACCACAAACTTCCAGTTTTAAGAGGAATCTTGCATACGGCCGGGATTCCTAAGGGTTTCAACCAAAGTTGACAAATCGTTGTTTTAGAGCGTTTCAGGCTCCAATAAGCACAATTTGTCCATTTCGTCACATTTCGATAACTACTTTAAAAGTTACACCAACCGTTGAAAAATAATAATGTTAGTGTGCATTCTGAAAGAGTTATATGAAAATGCATAAATTGAGTTTTTTGGTCGTTTTTGGTTAAAATATGCATAAAATATAGAAATTGGCTGATTTTAGTCTATCTACCACAAACTTCCAGTTTTAAGAGGAATCTTGCATACGGCCGGGATTCCTAAGGGTTTCAACCAAAGTTGACAAATCGTTGTTTTAGAGCGTTTCAGGCTCCAATAAGCACAAATTGTCCATTTCGTCACATTTCGATAACTTCTATAGAAGTTACACCCTCCGTTGAAAAATAAGAATTATAGGCTGCATTCTTCAAGAGTATAATGAAAATGCATAAATTGAGTTTTTTCGTCGTTTTTGGTTAAAATATGCATAAAATATAGAAATTGGCTGATTTTAGTCTATATACCACAAACTTCCAGTTTTAAGAGGAATCTTGCATACGGCTGGGATTCCTAAGGGTTTCAACCAAATTGCACAAATCGTTGTTTTAGAGCGTTTCAGGCTCCAATAAGCACAATTTGTCCATTTCGTCACATTTCGATATTTTCTATAGAAGTTACACCCTCCGTCGAAAAATAAGAATTATAGGTTGCATTCTTCAAGAGTATAATGAAAATGCATAAATTGAGTTTTTTCGTCGTTTTTGGTTAAAATATGCATAAAAAATAGAAATTGGCTGATTTCAGTCTATCTACCACAAACTTCCAGTTTTAAGAGGAATCTTGCATACGGCCGGGATTCCTAAGGGTTTCAACCAAAGTTGACAAATCGTTGTTTTAGAGCGTTTCAGGCTCCAATAAGCACAATTTGTCCATTCCGTCACATTTCGATAACTTCTATAGAAGTTACACCCTCCGTCGAAAAATAAGAATTATAGGTTGCATTCTTCAAGAGTATAATGAAAACGCATAAATTGAGTTTTTTCGTCGTTTTTGGTTAAAATATGCATAAAAAATAGAAATTGGCTGATTTCAGTCTATCTACCACAAACTTCCAGTTTTAAGAGAAATCTTGCATACGGCCGGGATTCCTAAGGGTTTCAACCAAAGTTGACAAATCGTTGTTTTAAAGCGTTTGAGGCTCCAATAAGCACAATTTGTCCATTTCGTCACATTTCGATAACTTCTATAGAAGTTACACCCTCCGTTGAAAAATAAGAATTATAGGCTGCATTCTTCAAGAGTATAATGAAAATGCATAAATTGAGTTTTTTCGTCGTTTATGGTTAAAATATGCATAAAATATAGAAATTGGCTGAGTTTAGTCTATCTACCACAAACTTCCAGTTTTATGAGGAATCTTGCATACGGCTGGGATTCCTAAGGGTTTTAACCAAATTGCACAAATCGTTGTTTTAGAGCGTTTCAGGCTCCAATAAGCACAATTTGTCCATTTCGTCACATTTCGATAACTTCTATAGAAGTTACACCCTCCGTCGAAAAATAAGAATTATAGGTTGCATTCTTCAAGAGTATAATGAAAATGCATAAATTAAGTTTTTTCGTCGTTTTTGGTTAAAATATGCATAAAATATAGACATTGGCTGATTTTAGTCTATCTACCACAAACTTCCAGTTTTAAGAGGAATCTTGCATACGGCTGGGATTCCTAAGGGTTTCAACCAAATTGCACAAATCGTTGTTTTAGAGCGTTTCAGGCTCCAATAAGCACAATTTGTCCATTTCGTCACATTTCGATAACTTCTATAGAAGTTACACCCTCCGTCGAAAAATAAGAATTATAGGTTGCATTCTTCAAGAGTATAATGAAAATGCATAAATTGAGTTTTTTCGTCGTTTTTGGTTAAAATATGCATAAAAAAATAGAAATTGGCTGATTTCAGTCTATCTACCACAAACTTCCAGTTTTAAGAGGAATCTTGCATACGGCCGGGATTCCTAAGGGTTTCAACCAAAGTTGACAAAACGTTGTTTTAGAGCGTTTCAGGCTCCAATAAGCACAATTTGTCCATTTCGTCACATTTCGATAACTACTTTAGAAGTGACACCAACCGTTGAAAAATAATAATGTTAGTGTGCATTCTGAAAGGGTTATATGAAAATGCATAAATTAAGTTTTTTGGTCGTTTTTGGTTAAAATATGCATAAAATATAGAAATTGGCTGATTTTAGTCTATCTACCACAAACTTCCAGTTTTAAGAGGAATCTTGCATACGGCCGGGATTCCTAAGGGTTTCAACCAAAGTTGACAAATCGTTGTTTTAGAGCGTTTCAGGCTCCAATAAGCACAAATTGTCCATTTCGTCACATTTCGATAACTTCCATAGAAGTTACACCCTCCGTTGAAAAATAAGAATTATAGGCTGCATTCTTCAAGAGTATAATGAAAATGCATAAATTGAGTTTTTTCGTCGTTTTTGGTTAAAATATGCATAAAATATAGAAATTGGCTGATTTTAGTCTATCTACCACAAACTTCCAGTTTTAAGAGGAATCTTGCATACGGCTGGGATTCCTAAGGGTTTCAACCAAAAGCACAAATCGTTGTTTTAGAGCGTTTCAGGCTCCAATAAGCACAATTTGTCCATTTCGTCACATTTCGATAACTTCTATAGAAGTTACACCCTCCGTCGAAAAATAAGAATTATAGGTTGCATTCTTCAAGAGTATAATGAAAATGCATAAATTGAGTTTTTTCGTCGTTTTTGGTTAAAATATGCATAAAAAATAGAAATTGGCTGATTTCAGTCTATCTACCACAAACTTCCAGTTTTAAGAGGAATCTTGCATACGGCCGGGATTCCTAAGGGTTTCAACCAAAGTTGACAAGTCGTATTTTAGAGCGTTTTAGGCTCCAATAAGCACAATTTGTCCATTTCGTCACATTTCGATAACATCTATAGAAGTTACACCCTCCGTTGAAAAATAAGAATTATAGGCTGCATTCTTCAAGAGTATAATGAAAATGCATAAATTGAGTTTTTTCGTCGTTTTTGGTTAAAATATGCATAAAATATAGAAATTGGCTGATTTTAGTCTATCTACCACAAACTTCCAGTTTTAAGAGGAATCTTGCATACGGCTGGGATTCCTAAGGGTATCAACCAAATTGCACAAATCGTTGTTTTAGCGCGTTTCAGGCTCCAATAAGCACAATTTGTCCACTTCGTTACATTTCAAAAACTTCTATAGAAGTTACACCCTCCGTCGAAAAATAAGAATTATAGGTTGCATTCTTCAAGAGTATAATGAAAATGCAAAAATTGAGTTTTTTCGTCGTTTTTGGTAAAAATATGCATAAAAAATAGAAATTGGCTGATTTCAGTCTATCTACCACAAACTTCCAGTTTTAAGAGGAATCTTGCATACGGCCGGGATTCCTAAGGGTTTCAACCAAAGTTGACAAATCGTTGTTTTAGAGCGTTTCAGGCTCCAATAAGCACAATTTGTCCATTTCGTCACATTTCGATAACTTCTATAGAAGTTACACCCTCCGTTGAAAAATAAGAATTATAGGCTGCATTCTTCAAGGGTATAATGAAAATGCATAAATTGAGTTTTTTCGTCGTTTTTGGTTAAAATATGCATAAAATATAGAAATTGGCTGATTTCAGTCTATCTACCACAAACTTCCAGTTTTAAGAGGAATCTTGCATACGGCTGGGATTCCTAAGGGTTTCAACCAAAGTTGACAAATCGTTGTTTCAGAGCGTTTCAGGCTCCAATAAGCACAATTTGTCCATTTCGTCACATTTCGATAACTACTTTAGAAGTTACACCAACCGTTGAAAAATAATAATGTTAGTGTGCATTCTGAAAGAGTATTATGAAAATGCATAAATTGATTTTTTTGGTCGTTTTTGGTTAAAATATGCATAAAATATAGAAATTGGCTGATTTTAGTCTATCTACCACAAACTTCCAGTTTAAAGAGGAATCTTGCATACGGCCGGGATTCCTAAGGGTTTCAACCAAAGTTGACAAATCGTTGTTTTAGAGCGTTTCAGGCTCCAATAAGCACAAATTGTCCATTTCGTCACATTTCGATAACTTCTATAGAAGTTACACCCTCCGTTGAAAAATAAGAATTATAGGCTGCATTCTTCAAGAGTATAATGAAAATGCATAAATTGAGTTTTTTCGTCGTTTTTGGTTAAAATATGCATAAAATATAGAAATTGGCTGATTTTAGTCTATCTACCCCAAACTTCCAGTTTTAAGAGGAATCTTGCATACGGCTGGGATTCCTAAGGGTTTCAACCAAATTGCACAAATCGTTGTTTTAGAGCGTTTTAGGCTCCAATAAGCACAATTTGTCCATTTCGTCACATTTCGATAACTTCCATAGAAGTTACACCCTCCGTCGAAAAATAAGAATTATAGGTTGCATTCTTCAAGAGTATAATGAAAATGCATAAATTGAGTTTTTTCGTCGTTTTTGGTTAAAATATGCATAAAAAATAGAAATTGGCTGATTTCAGTCTATCTACCACAAACTTCCAGTTTTAAGAGGAATCTTGCATACGGCCGGGATTCCTAAGGGTTTCAACCAAATTGCACAAATCGTTGTTTTAGAGCGTTTCAGGCTCTAATAAGCACAATTTGTCCATTTCGTCACATTTCGATATCTTCTATAGAAGTTACACCCTCCGTCGAAAAATAAGAATTATAGGTTGCATTCTTCAAGAGTATAATGAAAATGCATAAATTGAGTTTTTTCGTCGTTTTTGGTTAAAATATGCATAAAAAATAGAAATTGGCTGATTTCAGTCTATCTACCACAAACTTCCAGTTTTAAGAGGAATCTTGCATACGGCCGGGATTCCTAAGGGTTTCAACCAAAGTTGACAAATCGTTGTTTTAGAGCGTTTCAGGCTCCAATAAGCACAATTTGTCCATTTCGTCACATTTCGATAACTACTTTAAAAGTTACACCAACCGTTGAAAAATAATAATGTTAGTGTGCATTCTGAAAGAGTTATATGAAAATGCATAAATTGAGTTTTTTGGTCGTTTTTGGTTAAAATATGCATAAAATATAGAAATTGGCTGATTTTAGTCTATCTACCACAAACTTCCAGTTTTAAGAGGAATCTTGCATACGGCCGGGATTCCTAAGGGTTTCAACCAAAGTTGACAAATCGTTGTTTTAGAGCGTTTCAGGCTCCAATAAGCACAAATTGTCCATTTCGTCACATTTCGATAACTTCTATAGAAGTTACACCCTCCGTTGAAAAATAAGAATTATAGGCTGCATTCTTCAAGAGTATAATGAAAATGCATAAATTGAGTTTTTTCGTCGTTTTTGGTTAAAATATGCATAAAATATAGAAATTGGCTGATTTTAGTCTATATACCACAAACTTCCAGTTTTAAGAGGAATCTTGCATACGGCTGGGATTCCTAAGGGTTTCAACCAAATTGCACAAATCGTTGTTTTAGAGCGTTTCAGGCTCCAATAAGCACAATTTGTCCATTTCGTCACATTTCGATATTTTCTATAGAAGTTACACCCTCCGTCGAAAAATAAGAATTATAGGTTGCATTCTTCAAGAGTATAATGAAAATGCATAAATTGAGTTTTTTCGTCGTTTTTGGTTAAAATATGCATAAAAAATAGAAATTGGCTGATTTCAGTCTATCTACCACAAACTTCCAGTTTTAAGAGGAATCTTGCATACGGCCGGGATTCCTAAGGGTTTCAACCAAAGTTGACAAATCGTTGTTTTAGAGCGTTTCAGGCTCCAATAAGCACAATTTGTCCATTCCGTCACATTTCGATAACTTCTATAGAAGTTACACCCTCCGTCGAAAAATAAGAATTATAGGTTGCATTCTTCAAGAGTATAATGAAAACGCATAAATTGAGTTTTTTCGTCGTTTTTGGTTAAAATATGCATAAAAAATAGAAATTGGCTGATTTCAGTCTATCTACCACAAACTTCCAGTTTTAAGAGAAATCTTGCATACGGCCGGGATTCCTAAGGGTTTCAACCAAAGTTGACAAATCGTTGTTTTAAAGCGTTTGAGGCTCCAATAAGCACAATTTGTCCATTTCGTCACATTTCGATAACTTCTATAGAAGTTACACCCTCCGTTGAAAAATAAGAATTATAGGCTGCATTCTTCAAGAGTATAATGAAAATGCATAAATTGAGTTTTTTCGTCGTTTATGGTTAAAATATGCATAAAATATAGAAATTGGCTGAGTTTAGTCTATCTACCACAAACTTCCAGTTTTATGAGGAATCTTGCATACGGCTGGGATTCCTAAGGGTTTTAACCAAATTGCACAAATCGTTGTTTTAGAGCGTTTCAGGCTCCAATAAGCACAATTTGTCCATTTCGTCACATTTCGATAACTTCTATAGAAGTTACACCCTCCGTCGAAAAATAAGAATTATAGGTTGCATTCTTCAAGAGTATAATGAAAATGCATAAATTGAGTTTTTTCGTCGTTTTTGGTTAAAATATGCATAAAATATAGAAATTGGCTGATTTTAGTCTATCTACCACAAACTTCCAGTTTTAAGAGGAATCTTGCATACGGCTGGGATTCCTAAGGGTTTCAACCAAATTGCACAAATCGTTGTTTTAGAGCGTTTCAGGCTCCAATAAGCACAATTTGTCCATTTCGTCACATTTCGATAACTTCTATAGAAGTTACACCCTCCGTCGAAAAATAAGAATTATAGGTTGCATTCTTCAAGAGTATAATGAAAATGCATAAATTGAGTTTTTTCGTCGTTTTTGGTTAAAATATGCATAAAAAAATAGAAATTGGCTGATTTCAGTCTATCTACCACAAACTTCCAGTTTTAAGAGGAATCTTGCATACGGCCGGGATTCCTAAGGGTTTCAACCAAAGTTGACAAAACGTTGTTTTAGAGCGTTTCAGGCTCCAATAAGCACAATTTGTCCATTTCGTCACATTTCGATAACTTCTATAGAAGTTACACCCTCCGTTGAAAAATAAGAATTATAGGCTGCATTCTTCAAGAGTATAATGAAAATGCATAAATTGAGTTTTTTCGTCGTTTATGGTTAAAATATGCATAAAATATAGAAATTGGCTGAGTTTAGTCTATCTACCACAAACTTCCAGTTTTATGAGGAATCTTGCATACGGCTGGGATTCCTAAGGGTTTTAACCAAATTGCACAAATCGTTGTTTTAGAGCGTTTCAGGCTCCAATAAGCACAATTTGTCCATTTCGTCACATTTCGATAACTTCTATAGAAGTTACACCCTCCGTCGAAAAATAAGAATTATAGGTTGCATTCTTCAAGAGTATAATGAAAATGCATAAATTGAGTTTTTTCGTCGTTTTTGGTTAAAATATGCATAAAATATAGAAATTGGCTGATTTTAGTCTATCTACCACAAACTTCCAGTTTTAAGAGGAATCTTGCATACGGCTGGGATTCCTAAGGGTTTCAACCAAATTGCACAAATCGTTGTTTTAGAGCGTTTTAGGCTCCAATTAGCACAATTTGTCCATTTCGTCACATTTCGATAACTTCCATAGAAGTTACACCCTCCGTCGAAAAATAAGAATTATAGGTTGCATTCTTCAAGAGTATAATGAAAATGCATAAATTGAGTTTTTTCGTCGTTTTTGGTTAAAATATGCATAAAAAATAGAAATTGGCTGATTTCAGTCTATCTACCACAAACTTCCAGTTTTAAGAGGAATCTTGCATACGGCCGGGATTCCTAAGGGTTTCAACCAAATTGCACAAATCGTTGTTTTAGAGCGTTTCAGGCTCTAATAAGCACAATTTGTCCATTTCGTCACATTTCGATATCTTCTATAGAAGTTACACCCTCCGTCGAAAAATAAGAATTATAGGTTGCATTCTTCAAGAGTATAATGAAAATGCATAAATTGAGTTTTTTCGTCGTTTTTGGTTAAAATATGCATAAAAAATAGAAATTGGCTGATTTCAGTCTATCTACCACAAACTTCCAGTTTTAAGAGGAATCTTGCATACGGCCGGGATTCCTAAGGGTTTCAACCAAAGTTGACAAATCGTTGTTTTAGAGCGTTTCAGGCTCCAATAAGCACAATTTGTCCATTTCGTCACATTTCGATAACTACTTTAAAAGTTACACCAACCGTTGAAAAATAATAATGTTAGTGTGCATTCTGAAAGAGTTATATGAAAATGCATAAATTGAGTTTTTTGGTCGTTTTTGGTTAAAATATGCATAAAATATAGAAATTGGCTGATTTTAGTCTATCTACCACAAACTTCCAGTTTTAAGAGGAATCTTGCATACGGCCGGGATTCCTAAGGGTTTCAACCAAAGTTGACAAATCGTTGTTTTAGAGCGTTTCAGGCTCCAATAAGCACAAATTGTCCATTTCGTCACATTTCGATAACTTCTATAGAAGTTACACCCTCCGTTGAAAAATAAGAATTATAGGCTGCATTCTTCAAGAGTATAATGAAAATGCATAAATTGAGTTTTTTCGTCGTTTTTGGTTAAAATATGCATAAAATATAGAAATTGGCTGATTTTAGTCTATATACCACAAACTTCCAGTTTTAAGAGGAATCTTGCATACGGCTGGGATTCCTAAGGGTTTCAACCAAATTGCACAAATCGTTGTTTTAGAGCGTTTCAGGCTCCAATAAGCACAATTTGTCCATTTCGTCACATTTCGATATTTTCTATAGAAGTTACACCCTCCGTCGAAAAATAAGAATTATAGGTTGCATTCTTCAAGAGTATAATGAAAATGCATAAATTGAGTTTTTTCGTCGTTTTTGGTTAAAATATGCATAAAAAATAGAAATTGGCTGATTTCAGTCTATCTACCACAAACTTCCAGTTTTAAGAGGAATCTTGCATACGGCCGGGATTCCTAAGGGTTTCAACCAAAGTTGACAAATCGTTGTTTTAGAGCGTTTCAGGCTCCAATAAGCACAATTTGTCCATTCCGTCACATTTCGATAACTTCTATAGAAGTTACACCCTCCGTCGAAAAATAAGAATTATAGGTTGCATTCTTCAAGAGTATAATGAAAACGCATAAATTGAGTTTTTTCGTCGTTTTTGGTTAAAATATGCATAAAAAATAGAAATTGGCTGATTTCAGTCTATCTACCACAAACTTCCAGTTTTAAGAGAAATCTTGCATACGGCCGGGATTCCTAAGGGTTTCAACCAAAGTTGACAAATCGTTGTTTTAAAGCGTTTGAGGCTCCAATAAGCACAATTTGTCCATTTCGTCACATTTCGATAACTTCTATAGAAGTTACACCCTCCGTTGAAAAATAAGAATTATAGGCTGCATTCTTCAAGAGTATAATGAAAATGCATAAATTGAGTTTTTTCGTCGTTTATGGTTAAAATATGCATAAAATATAGAAATTGGCTGAGTTTAGTCTATCTACCACAAACTTCCAGTTTTATGAGGAATCTTGCATACGGCTGGGATTCCTAAGGGTTTTAACCAAATTGCACAAATCGTTGTTTTAGAGCGTTTCAGGCTCCAATAAGCACAATTTGTCCATTTCGTCACATTTCGATAACTTCTATAGAAGTTACACCCTCCGTCGAAAAATAAGAATTATAGGTTGCATTCTTCAAGAGTATAATGAAAATGCATAAATTAAGTTTTTTCGTCGTTTTTGGTTAAAATATGCATAAAATATAGACATTGGCTGATTTTAGTCTATCTACCACAAACTTCCAGTTTTAAGAGGAATCTTGCATACGGCTGGGATTCCTAAGGGTTTCAACCAAATTGCACAAATCGTTGTTTTAGAGCGTTTCAGGCTCCAATAAGCACAATTTGTCCATTTCGTCACATTTCGATAACTTCTATAGAAGTTACACCCTCCGTCGAAAAATAAGAATTATAGGTTGCATTCTTCAAGAGTATAATGAAAATGCATAAATTGAGTTTTTTCGTCGTTTTTGGTTAAAATATGCATAAAAAAATAGAAATTGGCTGATTTCAGTCTATCTACCACAAACTTCCAGTTTTAAGAGGAATCTTGCATACGGCCGGGATTCCTAAGGGTTTCAACCAAAGTTGACAAAACGTTGTTTTAGAGCGTTTCAGGCTCCAATAAGCACAATTTGTCCATTTCGTCACATTTCGATAACTACTTTAGAAGTGACACCAACCGTTGAAAAATAATAATGTTAGTGTGCATTCTGAAAGGGTTATATGAAAATGCATAAATTAAGTTTTTTGGTCGTTTTTGGTTAAAATATGCATAAAATATAGAAATTGGCTGATTTTAGTCTATCTACCACAAACTTCCAGTTTTAAGAGGAATCTTGCATACGGCCGGGATTCCTAAGGGTTTCAACCAAAGTTGACAAATCGTTGTTTTAGAGCGTTTCAGGCTCCAATAAGCACAAATTGTCCATTTCGTCACATTTCGATAACTTCCATAGAAGTTACACCCTCCGTTGAAAAATAAGAATTATAGGCTGCATTCTTCAAGAGTATAATGAAAATGCATAAATTGAGTTTTTTCGTCGTTTTTGGTTAAAATATGCATAAAATATAGAAATTGGCTGATTTTAGTCTATCTACCACAAACTTCCAGTTTTAAGAGGAATCTTGCATACGGCTGGGATTCCTAAGGGTTTCAACCAAAAGCACAAATCGTTGTTTTAGAGCGTTTCAGGCTCCAATAAGCACAATTTGTCCATTTCGTCACATTTCGATAACTTCTATAGAAGTTACACCCTCCGTCGAAAAATAAGAATTATAGGTTGCATTCTTCAAGAGTATAATGAAAATGCATAAATTGAGTTTTTTCGTCGTTTTTGGTTAAAATATGCATAAAAAATAGAAATTGGCTGATTTCAGTCTATCTACCACAAACTTCCAGTTTTAAGAGGAATCTTGCATACGGCCGGGATTCCTAAGGGTTTCAACCAAAGTTGACAAGTCGTATTTTAGAGCGTTTTAGGCTCCAATAAGCACAATTTGTCCATTTCGTCACATTTCGATAACATCTATAGAAGTTACACCCTCCGTTGAAAAATAAGAATTATAGGCTGCATTCTTCAAGAGTATAATGAAAATGCATAAATTGAGTTTTTTCGTCGTTTTTGGTTAAAATATGCATAAAATATAGAAATTGGCTGATTTTAGTCTATCTACCACAAACTTCCAGTTTTAAGAGGAATCTTGCATACGGCTGGGATTCCTAAGGGTATCAACCAAATTGCACAAATCGTTGTTTTAGCGCGTTTCAGGCTCCAATAAGCACAATTTGTCCACTTCGTTACATTTCAAAAACTTCTATAGAAGTTACACCCTCCGTCGAAAAATAAGAATTATAGGTTGCATTCTTCAAGAGTATAATGAAAATGCAAAAATTGAGTTTTTTCGTCGTTTTTGGTAAAAATATGCATAAAAAATAGAAATTGGCTGATTTCAGTCTATCTACCACAAACTTCCAGTTTTAAGAGGAATCTTGCATACGGCCGGGATTCCTAAGGGTTTCAACCAAAGTTGACAAATCGTTGTTTTAGAGCGTTTCAGGCTCCAATAAGCACAATTTGTCCATTTCGTCACATTTCGATAACTTCTATAGAAGTTACACCCTCCGTTGAAAAATAAGAATTATAGGCTGCATTCTTCAAGGGTATAATGAAAATGCATAAATTGAGTTTTTTCGTCGTTTTTGGTTAAAATATGCATAAAATATAGAAATTGGCTGATTTCAGTCTATCTACCACAAACTTCCAGTTTTAAGAGGAATCTTGCATACGGCTGGGATTCCTAAGGGTTTCAACCAAAGTTGACAAATCGTTGTTTCAGAGCGTTTCAGGCTCCAATAAGCACAATTTGTCCATTTCGTCACATTTCGATAACTACTTTAGAAGTTACACCAACCGTTGAAAAATAATAATGTTAGTGTGCATTCTGAAAGAGTATTATGAAAATGCATAAATTGATTTTTTTGGTCGTTTTTGGTTAAAATATGCATAAAATATAGAAATTGGCTGATTTTAGTCTATCTACCACAAACTTCCAGTTTAAAGAGGAATCTTGCATACGGCCGGGATTCCTAAGGGTTTCAACCAAAGTTGACAAATCGTTGTTTTAGAGCGTTTCAGGCTCCAATAAGCACAAATTGTCCATTTCGTCACATTTCGATAACTTCTATAGAAGTTACACCCTCCGTTGAAAAATAAGAATTATAGGCTGCATTCTTCAAGAGTATAATGAAAATGCATAAATTGAGTTTTTTCGTCGTTTTTGGTTAAAATATGCATAAAATATAGAAATTGGCTGATTTTAGTCTATCTACCCCAAACTTCCAGTTTTAAGAGGAATCTTGCATACGGCTGGGATTCCTAAGGGTTTCAACCAAATTGCACAAATCGTTGTTTTAGAGCGTTTTAGGCTCCAATAAGCACAATTTGTCCATTTCGTCACATTTCGATAACTTCCATAGAAGTTACACCCTCCGTCGAAAAATAAGAATTATAGGTTGCATTCTTCAAGAGTATAATGAAAATGCATAAATTGAGTTTTTTCGTCGTTTTTGGTTAAAATATGCATAAAAAATAGAAATTGGCTGATTTCAGTCTATCTACCACAAACTTCCAGTTTTAAGAGGAATCTTGCATACGGCCGGGATTCCTAAGGGTTTCAACCAAATTGCACAAATCGTTGTTTTAGAGCGTTTCAGGCTCTAATAAGCACAATTTGTCCATTTCGTCACATTTCGATATCTTCTATAGAAGTTACACCCTCCGTCGAAAAATAAGAATTATAGGTTGCATTCTTCAAGAGTATAATGAAAATGCATAAATTGAGTTTTTTCGTCGTTTTTGGTTAAAATATGCATAAAAAATAGAAATTGGCTGATTTCAGTCTATCTACCACAAACTTCCAGTTTTAAGAGGAATCTTGCATACGGCCGGGATTCCTAAGGGTTTCAACCAAAGTTGACAAATCGTTGTTTTAGAGCGTTTCAGGCTCCAATAAGCACAATTTGTCCATTTCGTCACATTTCGATAACTACTTTAAAAGTTACACCAACCGTTGAAAAATAATAATGTTAGTGTGCATTCTGAAAGAGTTATATGAAAATGCATAAATTGAGTTTTTTGGTCGTTTTTGGTTAAAATATGCATAAAATATAGAAATTGGCTGATTTTAGTCTATCTACCACAAACTTCCAGTTTTAAGAGGAATCTTGCATACGGCCGGGATTCCTAAGGGTTTCAACCAAAGTTGACAAATCGTTGTTTTAGAGCGTTTCAGGCTCCAATAAGCACAAATTGTCCATTTCGTCACATTTCGATAACTTCTATAGAAGTTACACCCTCCGTTGAAAAATAAGAATTATAGGCTGCATTCTTCAAGAGTATAATGAAAATGCATAAATTGAGTTTTTTCGTCGTTTTTGGTTAAAATATGCATAAAATATAGAAATTGGCTGATTTTAGTCTATATACCACAAACTTCCAGTTTTAAGAGGAATCTTGCATACGGCTGGGATTCCTAAGGGTTTCAACCAAATTGCACAAATCGTTGTTTTAGAGCGTTTCAGGCTCCAATAAGCACAATTTGTCCATTTCGTCACATTTCGATATTTTCTATAGAAGTTACACCCTCCGTCGAAAAATAAGAATTATAGGTTGCATTCTTCAAGAGTATAATGAAAATGCATAAATTGAGTTTTTTCGTCGTTTTTGGTTAAAATATGCATAAAAAATAGAAATTGGCTGATTTCAGTCTATCTACCACAAACTTCCAGTTTTAAGAGGAATCTTGCATACGGCCGGGATTCCTAAGGGTTTCAACCAAAGTTGACAAATCGTTGTTTTAGAGCGTTTCAGGCTCCAATAAGCACAATTTGTCCATTCCGTCACATTTCGATAACTTCTATAGAAGTTACACCCTCCGTCGAAAAATAAGAATTATAGGTTGCATTCTTCAAGAGTATAATGAAAACGCATAAATTGAGTTTTTTCGTCGTTTTTGGTTAAAATATGCATAAAAAATAGAAATTGGCTGATTTCAGTCTATCTACCACAAACTTCCAGTTTTAAGAGAAATCTTGCATACGGCCGGGATTCCTAAGGGTTTCAACCAAAGTTGACAAATCGTTGTTTTAAAGCGTTTGAGGCTCCAATAAGCACAATTTGTCCATTTCGTCACATTTCGATAACTTCTATAGAAGTTACACCCTCCGTTGAAAAATAAGAATTATAGGCTGCATTCTTCAAGAGTATAATGAAAATGCATAAATTGAGTTTTTTCGTCGTTTATGGTTAAAATATGCATAAAATATAGAAATTGGCTGAGTTTAGTCTATCTACCACAAACTTCCAGTTTTATGAGGAATCTTGCATACGGCTGGGATTCCTAAGGGTTTTAACCAAATTGCACAAATCGTTGTTTTAGAGCGTTTCAGGCTCCAATAAGCACAATTTGTCCATTTCGTCACATTTCGATAACTTCTATAGAAGTTACACCCTCCGTCGAAAAATAAGAATTATAGGTTGCATTCTTCAAGAGTATAATGAAAATGCATAAATTGAGTTTTTTCGTCGTTTTTGGTTAAAATATGCATAAAATATAGAAATTGGCTGATTTTAGTCTATCTACCACAAACTTCCAGTTTTAAGAGGAATCTTGCATACGGCTGGGATTCCTAAGGGTTTCAACCAAATTGCACAAATCGTTGTTTTAGAGCGTTTCAGGCTCCAATAAGCACAATTTGTCCATTTCGTCACATTTCGATAACTTCTATAGAAGTTACACCCTCCGTCGAAAAATAAGAATTATAGGTTGCATTCTTCAAGAGTATAATGAAAATGCATAAATTGAGTTTTTTCGTCGTTTTTGGTTAAAATATGCATAAAAAAATAGAAATTGGCTGATTTCAGTCTATCTACCACAAACTTCCAGTTTTAAGAGGAATCTTGCATACGGCCGGGATTCCTAAGGGTTTCAACCAAAGTTGACAAAACGTTGTTTTAGAGCGTTTCAGGCTCCAATAAGCACAATTTGTCCATTTCGTCACATTTCGATAACTACTTTAGAAGTGACACCAACCGTTGAAAAATAATAATGTTAGTGTGCATTCTGAAAGGGTTATATGAAAATGCATAAATTAAGTTTTTTGGTCGTTTTTGGTTAAAATATGCATAAAATATAGAAATTGGCTGATTTTAGTCTATCTACCACAAACTTCCAGTTTTAAGAGGAATCTTGCATACGGCCGGGATTCCTAAGGGTTTCAACCAAAGTTGACAAATCGTTGTTTTAGAGCGTTTCAGGCTCCAATAAGCACAAATTGTCCATTTCGTCACATTTCGATAACTTCCATAGAAGTTACACCCTCCGTTGAAAAATAAGAATTATAGGCTGCATTCTTCAAGAGTATAATGAAAATGCATAAATTGAGTTTTTTCGTCGTTTTTGGTTAAAATATGCATAAAATATAGAAATTGGCTGATTTTAGTCTATCTACCACAAACTTCCAGTTTTAAGAGGAATCTTGCATACGGCTGGGATTCCTAAGGGTTTCAACCAAAAGCACAAATCGTTGTTTTAGAGCGTTTCAGGCTCCAATAAGCACAATTTGTCCATTTCGTCACATTTCGATAACTTCTATAGAAGTTACACCCTCCGTCGAAAAATAAGAATTATAGGTTGCATTCTTCAAGAGTATAATGAAAATGCATAAATTGAGTTTTTTCGTCGTTTTTGGTTAAAATATGCATAAAAAATAGAAATTGGCTGATTTCAGTCTATCTACCACAAACTTCCAGTTTTAAGAGGAATCTTGCATACGGCCGGGATTCCTAAGGGTTTCAACCAAAGTTGACAAATCGTTGTTTTAGAGCGTTTTAGGCTCCAATAAGCACAATTTGTCCATTTCGTCACATTTCGATAACTTCTATAGAAGTTACACCCTCCGTTGAAAAATAAGAATTATAGGCTGCATTCTTCAAGAGTATAATGAAAATGCATAAATTGAGTTTTTTCGTCGTTTTTGGTTAATATATGCATAAAATATAGAAATTGGCTGTTTTTAGTCTATCTACCACAAACTTCCAGTTTTAAGAGGAATCTTGCATACGGCTGGGATTCCTAAGGGTTTCAACCAAATTGCACAAATCGTTGTTTTAGAGCGTTTCAGGCTCCAATAAGCACAATTTGTCCATTTCGTCACATTTCGATATTTTCTATAGAAGTTACACCCTCCGTCGAAAAATAAGAATTATAGGTTGCATTCTTCAAGAGTATAATGAAAATGCATAAATTGAGTTTTTTCGTCGTTTTTGGTTAAAATATGCATAAAAAATAGAAATTGGCTGATTTCAGTCTATCTACCACAAACTTCCAGTTTTAAGAGGAATCTTGCATACGGCCGGGATTCCTAAGGGTTTCAACCAAAGTTGACAAATCGTTGTTTTAGAGCGTTTCAGGCTCCAATAAGCACAATTTGTCCATTCCGTCACATTTCGATAACTTCTATAGAAGTTACACCCTCCGTCGAAAAATAAGAATTATAGGTTGCATTCTTCAAGAGTATAATGAAAATGCATAAATTGAGTTTTTTCGTCGTTTTTGGTTAAAATATGCATAAAAAATAGAAATTGGCTGATTTCAGTCTATCTACCACAAACTTCCAGTTTTAAGAGAAATCTTGCATACGGCCGGGATTCCTAAGGGTTTCAACCAAAGTTGACAAATCGTTGTTTTAGAGCGTTTCAGGCTCCAATAAGCACAATTTGTCCATTTCGTCACATTTCGATAACTTCTATAGAAGTTACACCCTCCGTTGAAAAATAAGAATTATAGGCTGCATTCTTCAAGAGTAAAATGAAAATGCATAAATTGAGTTTTTTCGTCGTTTTTGGTTAAAATATGCATAAAATATAGAAATTGGCTGATTTTAGTCTATCTACCACAAACTTCCAGTTTTATGAGGAATCTTGCATACGGCTGGGATTCCTAAGGGTTTTAACCAAATTGCACAAATCGTTGTTTTAGAGCGTTTCAGGCTCCAATAAGCACAATTTGTCCATTTCGTCACATTTCGATAACT